>JBBMOI010000001.1:65207500-65275000 GCA_038088405.1 Porites divaricata | reverse complement strand
GGCAAAAATAAATTAAGGCAAAGACAACGCTACTGCAGCATCTTTGTATAAGAATTGTATTTGTTGAATAGCCGACTGGTTAATCTCTCCATTCAAAGAAAAAAAGACGTGTCTTTTCTTTTGGAACAAATTATTTTGCCAAAGAAAGATCTTCGCAGCGCAGCGACCGGCTACTCGGCCGCGAGCAAGAATCTTGTTCTTGTCACTTAGGGTGTGCGACATTCCACAGAACTGAAACATGACCCGTTTTCAGAGAAAATTATGTGATTACCCGTCTTCCTTCTGAAACACAGTTGTCAAGAGACTCATCATAAAAGAGCATACCTAATTCCAGGCCCTGGTTCCAGAAAGCACAAATTTTACCCTATTTCAATCCAAATTAAATTATAAGCTAGGAGCTAAAAACCGTTCAGTATGAAACACGGACTATAAGTTAGAAATTCGTGGTGGAGGCTCTCTGAATCAAGAGCCTGACAAAAATGCTATTTTCTACACCCATTTTAGACATGGCCATAGTCTCTAACAATCATGAAAGGGGTCAGGACCCGGGGGATACTCTCTTATATCAGCCGTATACGTATTTGCCGCCCCATAGAGTATGGTTTATGGGCCGTTTTGGTGGTCTGAAAACACTTTGCCCATGTTCGTTTGGAATCGGGTATGGTTTTCAAGGAACCTACGGGAGCGTACATGTACGAATGTATTTATCGTTTTCAGTTCTAAATGAATAATAACGAAATAGAAGTATGCGAATTTGAAATGTATTTGGAGAATTTTTTGTTTGCGCTCAAAAGATAATGATCTACTGTTGTGCTCTAATCTATATATAACGATGACATACTATTTTCTGCCTAATCAGGCCTAGGCTGTTCCAGGCTCCTAGATAGTTGTAGCGTTGCAGTTGTGTCCTCCGTTGCAGTTTGGTCCTCTCACCTATCAACCAATAGAATGGGTTTTTGTTTCTTCCAATCAAAGTGCGTTGTGATCGTGTCTTCACCATTTGACTTCCCAACTAGGGGAGGGCTGTAGTATGAGTTTTGTTCGTTTCGTTTTCCTGATCCAGCGTTTTGGCTGATGGGTTTTTGGAGAATTTTACATGTTCGAAACTTTCCTTGGTCAACGCATATGTTCATATGTTGGAGAGCTAGAACTCGTGCCCAAATAAAGAGTTGGAAGAGGGACAGTAGCAAGAAGAATGATCCAGTAAGAAGAAGAAGAGATGCAATGATTTTCGAGCTTCTGAGGTAAGGTGTTATTTGCAGTTCTTTCAAAAGGCTTCTTTTTTATATAAGGATTATGGAGTCATGGTGCAGATAAGCTCAAGCTAGGCTAGCTCTTGTTTTTATAGATCGTGAAGTTGTGAGCTTTTTTGATTTTGCTGCAAATTGTAAGTTAAGTTACTGCTTGAGCTTATTTACCGAACCGGGCATGTAAAACAAGAAAAACTGAAGCATTGTTCATGGGGATTTTGAATTCTTCCTTCAGAAAATAATATGGTAAGATTTCCGTATAACCCCATACATTCATTATGCATGCATGTTAGGACTCTTTTCTTATAAACTTGTTGTGTGAAATAGTATGAGACTGTTGCATGCATAATGAATGAATAATATATTAACACTTGATTTTAGAAATTGAGAACCTATTTCAAAGTTTAGGTTAAAGAGTTTCCTGTATATATGAGGGCCCTCCAAATAGCAAGTTTAGGGATTAGTGCAGTCATTTATTTCAGTCAGTCGACTGCATGACTCTCTGAAAGTGGCTAAGAATAATAATGTGGAAATTCAATGTGGATGTGTTTTGCTTTTGATTTGGAAGATGATGCTGTTAGACTTTTTTGGATCAAAATTCTGCAAGAAATGTGAGTGCGGTTTAGCCTCAACTCTTTAAGATGGACATCTCTGGGACTCAGAAAAAAGCGTCTGTCTTAAAGAGATGTCGGTGTTTTAGAGAATCTTAATTATAAAGGGAGTAAAGTAAAGCAGGGACCAGCTCTAGTTGTCCAATATACAGTGTAGCGGGATGTCCGTTAAGGGATTTTGTATTTTAAAATTCAGCATAAGAGCTACAGTAGTCCTGGACTCACTATCATGCTGAATTTCACATATCAACAACAACAACAGTTTATTCCTACTACTGTAAACAACTAAAAGAATTTACAAGATTATAATTATAATTACATAGTAGTGGGACACTCAAAATAACTAAAAAGCTAAACTAGTTGGGTGACCGTAATTATGATAATTAAAAATGTGAGAGTCAGGAAAGAGGCACAACAAATACAATGGTACACATAAATATCATAAAATTGGTACCAAAGTAAATATACAGAACAAAACAAAACAAATAGATAGATACATTTGTATAAACCATCAAAATATCAGTAAAGATTAATAGAGACTAATGAAATGCGAAGTTAGTTCTTTTTTAAATTGATTAGACGTACAACGCTTGAATCTTTCATCGGGTTCATTCCAGATTAGCATTTTCGGCTTCTAAGCTCGCATTCCTTGCCTCAAGTGAATCAAGTCTTGCTTGTAGAGCCGTTGTAGTTGTCATCAACTTTTTTGAATGGGTCATCTAGCCTGGAATGAATCGGCTTGAGTTTGCTATCGAGCAGCGACTCAAGGTCATTGAGAGAAGGCTTGTCATTTGATGGCATTTCGCTTGTGACATAAATGGACACACGGAGACACCAAAAAATAAAGAAAAACACTGTAAAAATCTGCATTAAGCAGTGAACGGAAGACGTATCACACACAGTAAGCAAAACACATCCGCCATCTTTGCTGACCGCTTCTATGTGTAAAATCTGTGGAAAAAATTCTGTACACCTAGGTAAATATCAGATAAGTCAACATTCAGAATTGCCTTTGGAGACATAGGTGCCTTGTCACTCCAACTGAAATTTATATGCCAGTGAGGTCAATGCTTTAGTTCCTCTTTTTAATTTATGGTCATTTTTACATAACTTCTAATTTGGTATGCAGATTTTTTTTCCTGGGAGAGGGTGTCTTTGCAAACTGTCAAGGCCACCACATTGTCACTGACCATTAATTTTAATGACATAGCATCTCAGGTGAGAGTTAAACATAAACTCATCTGAACTTTGTACCCTTTTGAAAGACTTTTGTAACAAGAAAAATGAGTACCATTTTTAAATCAGGGCTGTGACTTTTCACATAATTCCAACATAATTTTATGAAAAAAGTAAGCAAGTTAGACATTCTAAACAAGAAACAAAAAGCATTATTAATTTTTCATGCACCCCTCTGCCAATCCCTCTGCCCCCCAAAATAAAGTGTGACAGCATGACTTGACTGATTTGACCGAACCAGAAATTCCAAAAATTCTTGTCATTCTACTGGTCATAAACAGCTGTTAACAAGCAGTACATTTCTTAATCCAGGTTCTTAAAACTAACAAAGCAAATTAAATTTAAGTTTCATTTTTGTCTGATATTGCATTTAAAGCCTTTCTAACTCCTAGTGAATATATACCCATATTTTTTTTGATCTACAATGAGCACATTTTCTGGGGCATTCCTTTCCTGTAAGGAATGGCATTTCACATGCAGAGGAAGAATTGCAATAAGATAAAAAGAGACATTGGCTGTCACATTCTACTTCAACATAAAGCAATGACAAACCTCAAAGCAACCCATCCTACTATCTTTTGTAAAACGCACTGAAAAAAGTGCCAATGATAGGTTGAGTGATGTCTTTATTCAATGGATGTACTTACACACACACAGAGATTTGCAATCATGTTTTGGAAGGGAAAAAACTCATCAAAAGGTTTAAACTTTAACAAAAAGTGAAGAAAAATCACAAAAGGAGGCAATGAAAAAGCATAGTACTCTAGCTTCAAACTCATCTTCATTTATCACAGCCAGTAGTGTTTATCACCATAAGTAAAGACAATGAAAATTCTTGGGGGAGTTTTCCCTTACATGTTTCTCAGAGGTATTGATCTGAAATAAGGTGTAGGGTCAGGATTTGGAGAGTAAGACAACACACCTCCCCCCACCATGAATTCCCAGGAATACCCCCCCCCCCCCCCCCCCCGATTTGTCAGTTAATAATTATTGATAGCATTCGTTCTGTGAACAAAAAATCTTGGAAGGGTACTGCCTTACATTTGCCTAATAGGTATTGGTCTGAAATAAGTCTAGGGTCAGGAATTGAAGTGTAGGGTGGCACACCCCCACCAGTAATTGCTAGAAATACACACTGGAGAAAAAATTGAAGGCATTTTATGAACTGGGCCCACTTTTCAGCAAGCCAGTTAATAATAAGTTGAATCACTTTTAAATACTCTTAGCTGTACATGTATTTCTTTTTTTTCTTCAGAAAATAATAACCTTTTTAAAAAGAACCTAAATAGCCTTAACTAATGTGCTAACTACCATTTCTATAAGAACCTGTTTAGACTTAAACTTGGAAAAATGCAGGTTCTTAGTCGTGGGGGCCGTATACAATTCCTGTTCTTAAAGTTACCATTGTGAACTGTCATGCTGTTCAGCCACCTCCTATATTCCTCCAAGACATGTGATACTTGAGTCACTGTGTATCAGATAAACAAGGGTAAACAAGGTGTATTATGGGCAGTTTGAAAGAGGCAAATAAAAAGGACTTTGGTCTGCTATGTAGTTTCAGGTTGATATCAAACAATTGTTATAAAATAATGTACCAACTGTGCATGCTGAAGACCTTACACAAATGTACTTATACAGTGTACTATGCCTTGTAACTAAAATCTACAGTGCTTGGTTTGGTCTGTTTTATAAAGAATAGTGCACTGCCAGAGCACCATGTTACAGCTGAGTTATGCTAAAATGTAGATTAACTTAACTTCAACTTTATTCAAAGATTTTTCAAAAAGGTGAGTTAGATAAATTCCACTCTCCTTCCCTCATTAATTATCCAGTATTAAATACTATACCTTTATTATCCTCAGCTTTTTTCTGCAAAAAATTGTCTCATTTTCTTTCTGTAACCTAGCCTCCCTCACAGTATTTTTAGGGGAGTTGTATATCCTTCCTCCCCACAAAATGCCTGCTTACCCGACATCAACATTTCTAATTTCCATTTCCCTATTCATGTTGTACATGTACATGTAACCAATCAGCAATGAGAGGTATTATGTTTAATTTTTCCAAACTTTTGCCTGAAGAGTTGTGGCCACTGTGTAGTGAGAAAAAAGTAATAATAATTATTATACTCTACTGAGTGTGACAAACTCCTTAAAGTTTGTTCAACTTTAATTTTTTATGTTTCCTTCATATAAAGTGGAATTATATTAACAGGAATTCTGCCAAATTTCATCAGATTCTAATGAGTACATGTAGATTTTGATATTCTGCTGTTTGTTAACGTAGCCTATGAAAGCCAACAAGAGTATGTACAGTGTACCCATAACTTGTGCATTATTAGCACTGAGATCATCACATGACATGATAAACCAATGAAAACCAAATAAGTTTTGTTCTGATAAATTTCTGGGCATTTTTCTCAGCTTGCCCTCAATTTTATTCTTGAAAATCCCATTTGCTTCAATGTTCTCTTGATAAAGATGTAAATAATGTATCAGGGAGTTGTTTAGTGCATGCATCTTTATGTAATAGAAACTGCATGTGCTCAACTTCCTGTACTAAAAGCTTCAAGAAACTCTGACAAACTGGAAAAAACATTAGAATCCATCAGAAAGGACATCTGCGAAATGCACTAAGAATAAAGTTGTTGAGATTGGAGGCAAAAACATACAATTCACACAACAAAGCAGACTTTAACGACAAAGTCTAGACACACAGGCTTCTTATACTTTTTAATATACGTGTACTTCTGAAGTTCAGAATAATTAAATACAGACTTCTGCCAATTGCTGCTTTGTCCTGATAGCACAAACTCACATCTTGTCATAATTTTATCATGAGGTTATATATATCTTTGTTTATTATACTGTAGACACTCTCTGTAGCTGTATAGAGACATGTAATAAAAGTTCTCTTGTCCATGAATTTTAGAATGTTAATGAAAAAAAAAACAATTCTTGAGTTATATTTTCTTTTCATTTTCAATTTTTTTTACAGGGATGAAAGAAAACCAGGGATTAAAAGAAGCAAACAAAGGCTTGGATTGGCTGATAAGCTTGATTGATACAATGTATGTATATAATTATTTTCCCTGTAATGCACTAGTGGTTAAATATTGTCCTTTGCATAAATGTTGTCTTTTTTATGGTGTGCATGAAAATGCATTAGATAGTAACATTCACTACTCAATAAAGTTATGGTAAGATGATTTATCACTCAAAATCTTCTACCAGCCTAATGAAACATCTTCGTGGCTGTTGATTGTGCACAAGAAGTATTTGGAAATTGTGCAGAATTTCCAGGTGGTCACATGAAACAAGGAAGGTCTACCAGGAAGAAAATTATGCATTAATTTTTTTCTGGAGACTGACTTTTCACCGAAGACACTTGCTGTCATTAAATTCTCAACAGAATTAAAGCTCTCAGAGACTATGCACAATTTTATGCTTAGTGTAACGATAGCAGTCTCAAATGCTCAATAAAGACAAATTCAATCTTTAATGACCGCCTCAAAGCTACTACTGTAACAAAAGCACCTGTTTTTTAGGTCACGTGGGTTACAACGTACCACCACAGGCTTACCATGACACCTTTCCTTCTTTCTTTTTTTTAACAAATAAAATGAAAATAGAAAAAAACTTCATTTCACAGTGGGCACTTAATACACTGTAACTAGTGAAAGCATAACAACATCAGCCAAAGCACTGAACACAGAACGTTTTGAACAAAGTCAACCATTTCAAAAGATTTCAATGTCTAAGCAAGAAAAAGAACGAGAAAAAAACCCTATTTTTTAACTGTCTCCTACAATCATCAGGTGTAGTCAAGCATTAAGTTTTTTAAATAGCCAGGTGGCTTTGACAACCAGCTGAGACTTGTTACTTGTCGTGCACAGAGGTTGGGCCTTGCTAGGTATTGCAACAGGGGTTTTGGTTGGCTGTTTAGACTGGTCCCCCCCCGCCCCAAGATGGCACTGTTGGGAATGACTGACCCTTTGTTGGGTGAGGTCTTTGGACTTTCTCTAGATAGGCGACCATATCCGGGGGTTGCAGGGCTACAGGAGCCTCATTAGGTTGTGAGCTGTAGAATGGCTCTCTGCTCCTGCAGAGATGTCTTCGGTTTCTGCAGAGGATTCTCCCACCTTCTGTCAGATTCATGTTATAGGATCGCACATCTGCTAGTTCTTCCATTTCTGCTTTGAACCATGTCTGGCTCTTGTTACAGAGAAGTGGCATTACTTTGACTGTCTCACCTTTCACCAATGGCCAGATCTCCTTCGAGGTGGGCTCACGTATGTCGCCCAAACATACGCTGAGCTGGCAAGGTGCTCAGCCCCTCTGTTGGGATGTTTCTCCATGTTAGTAGAGAAAGAAAATAATTGACTTCCTGATGCTTTGGCTTACTTGATTAAGCTCTTTGCAGTCTTGACTGTGTTTTCTACTAGTTCATTGTTTTGGCGGTAGCCCAGGGAGCTGCATGGTTACATGTTCAGTCCCAGGTGATTGCAAAAATTTCTCAAATTCTGCAGAGTTAAAGGGTGGTTCATTGCCACTTAGCAATTCATTAGATGTTGCATGTGTGACAAAATGTCTCTTAAGTTTCTTTATGATGACAGTTCCTGTTTTGCTGTGTAATGGATCCACTTCAAAGTACCCAGAGTAGTAATCTACTGTGCAGAGATAATTCTTGTCATCAAGTGTGAAGATGTTAGTGGCAACTTTCTCCCATGGCCTTGACGTGGGCTCATGACAGATAAGTGGTCCTTTAGTCTAGTTACTCTGAAGTGACATTCAGACATCGCATTTCTGGATGTAGTCAGTGATTTCAGCATTTGTGCTTAGCCAGTATACTGTCTCCTGTGCTCTATATAAACAACCTTGGACCCAATAAGGGAGTAGTGTAGCTTCTGCTTGATCTTTTGTTTTAGGGTCTGTGGTATGATGCGTCACTGGCCCTTGAATATTACACCATCATGTACTGAGAGCTCATCTTGGATTTCAAAGTACTGGTGAATGGCTGCTGGTTGTTCACTAGTGGCCCAATGATGAGTAAAAGCACCTACGTAATGAAATTAATGTGTGGACAGCAAGTTCTACTAACCTCTTCTAGTCCTGCTACAAGTGCTAGGTCGTTTGCGAATCCAAGCTTTGTAAGATCTCGCAAACAGCAGGTTGTCTTCTACTCTGATTAGGCTGATTCAGTAAACCTCACTTATTTAGGCTGTCGAGGAACAGATGCAGAAAGTAGTTGAGCACAATAATGAAATAACAGGAGCAAGGTTGTAACCTTAGTACCCTGCTGTATCATCAAAGAATGTGGTTTCTTCTCAGGACCAATTGAGTAGTCTCAGTTTCCTCATAATTATAGTGACTTTAACTCAGCAGCAATTGGTTAAAGTTGAACCGGAAGTGGGTCAGACATTGCTTACCTGCTTACGTGTTCAAGACCTTCCTGCCTATGTTTTCTTCCTCACCTTACCAATAAACCCCTTTAGTGATCTTTAGTATAAGACTCGATCTTATTTTGCAAGAAAACATATTCCAGTTTAGCAAACAATTTAACCCTTGGCAGGCCTAAATGGTAGAAGGATGACCATTGCTTTTTTTTTATCTTGTGTTCTGTTAATGGAACTCAAGTTCAGATGAATTTGAGAGGTTTCTTGAATTCACAGCTGCTATATTAGAAAAGCATTGTACATACTGTAAGAGTAGTGTGGGATATTACAAGAGTCTTTGATTGTAAAAAGTTTGATGTTTTTGGATCCTTAATCGATTATGGGAGGTGGTCACTTAAAATGTGCAAGAGTTGGTTTCCCATGGAAGTTATCATTAACAGTTATATTATGGGGAAGGGAGGTAAAAGGCTGGGTATTTTGATTTTATCGAACACAAAATGCAGGTTCCACATTTACTATTACATAGAGGTTAGAATTTTCAGCCTTGGATGGATAAGTCACTTTTGTACCCCATTCTCAAATGCTTCAGCCCACCAACCCCATACTTAAATACCTGCCAAATAAAGTATCAACAGGTCCTAATGTTAAACCATTATCTTTGCAGATTTTGTACCTGAAGATGCTCTCTTCAGAAGGGAGGTCAGGACTTCCATGGACAGAACCCCGTCACAGAGCAATATTTTCACAAACTAGAAAAGGAAACAGTTGATTCATGATATTTGGTTCAGTAAATCAACGTTTTGTATTATTGATATTAACATTAGGAAAGAGAGGATAAGGGTAGGGATCAAATCATAAAGATCTGTAAATATTAATTTTAGTACTTGTATATGATGGTAGGCAGTCAAAAGGAAAATTGTATCTCTAATTAAATGCTGGGTTCCTCATAAGAGTCAGGTAATTTTGAAACATACACCTTGACTTTTTAACCAGCTTTTATTAAATTGCTCCAAATTCAAGATGGCATTTTTCCTGAAAAATAAATTTATGAGCGTGATTCCTCAAATTTCTGTCATTCATCGTTCATTATTAAATCAAGTGTCAATAAATTAACAAACTTAAAGCAAGAATTTATACGGCTGGGATATTTGTTCTCATAACCTTTAATCCTGGGAGAGATTTTACATGAAGTGGTACCAATTGGGAAGTCAAGTGCTAGGTGCTTTCCTTTTTTATTTGCTAGCAATTTTGACTTTTTTAGACATTTTCCTGATATTTCACTCTAGAATTTGATCGTACACATAAATGTCAACCATAAAAAAAAATTTCCTATTATGGTTTATCATAGCGTCTGAGTTATAAAGGATATTGGAGGGCTATAGAATGATTTATTATAGTGCCTACATGGAAACCTGGACTTAAGTGAATTTTTAACTTCTTACCTAAACTGCATTCAATAGGAATGTTACCGAAGCCCAAGTGAAATAAATCACTAGGTTTAAAGTTACCTAATAGTTCCAGTGCTGGTTAAATATCACAAGTAGGCGTTGATCAAATGGCTAGGGATTTCTTTAGATTCTATTTTTCTGCTATTTTCGTATGAAAGTAGCTGGGGACCACGTTCATAGTAGCTGGAGGAGATCCCGCCTCTTAAAGACAGCCCAGCCTATACACTGTAAGCATTAACTATTATCATTATGTACTTGGGATGGATTCCTTCAATTTAGATCTTAGGCGGGGTTCTCCCTCGTCTTCAGTGCATGATATAAAGCAACTAAAATAAATGTGCAAAATTAAGTGCTCATTAGTATTGTCCGATTGTATTTTATAAATTGCTATTATTTCTACGTATCTCCATCACAAAGGCTGGTGAAATCACGTATCAAATATAATGTATTAACTTACTGGGAAAATGGCATATCACGTCGATTTTTTTTTTCGGCTATACATTGAAAATTTAAAAGAGAATACCGTTCTTTGAATGAACAGATCTTAACCTTTTCCTGAATCAATTAATTTTTCCTTCTCTCATACTTACAGTATCTGAATGTTTGCTTATAGATGCTAACCTGTAGGGAATGCTATCTCTATTGCACTTCCTTTTCTGTCAGGGTACAGGGGTATCAAGACATGCATGAGAAAGGAACGATTTTATATTAAGCTTATGGAAGGGTTAATAGTATGCAGTTTTTTGCCTGATGTATAGACTGACCCAGAGCTAGTTTTGTAAGGGTTAACCAGTTGCTTTTATATTCATCTATAACTGAAGGTTTGACAGTGCCTGTGGGGATGGCTATTGTATTATAACGAGTTCATCCACCATTAAATAAGTCCCCCTTCGTGCCCTCGTACCCTGCTTGACCACAGGCTGTAGGTTGGTGGGGAAGCTAAGGTAGCACTGACTTTATAGGCCCCATTTATATGAAGAAAAATTATCCCGGGAAAAGGGTGTCTCTTCCTTTAACGATCAATTTTATGAGAATAAAACTGACCCCTTTGCCCAAGCTAACAGCGCGCGCACGCTCTGATTGTCTAAAACAGCGAGCGCGCATGCTTTCAAAGTGTTTGTGTGGAGAAACGGTGGGCCCCTACCATGGAAAGGGTGATCGGTCTAGGCGCGGCATCCTTCTAGCCGAGCGTAAATGCGCGAAACGTTGGCACCCAGGACGGCTAAACCCTTGTACCCTGGACAACGTTTCTGCATATAAAGGAGGCCTTAAATGGCTTACCGGTAATTGGTATCGTGTCGTGACCTGGCCTAAATATTGAATTTCCCAGTTTATACCAGGAATAAACGGCCCTAGCGTTTGAATCATTGGGGTAATCCGTTGTTCATGTACAAAGTGCATCAAAAGCTGTGCCTCTTTATTTAAGTAGTATAGTAAGGACCGAATTGACCTCTCTTTGGAAAGAATCTCATAAAGAAGAGAAGGCATACATTATGGGAATCGTGCATAGTCATAAAGACGAAAGCAAACTAGCTTTTTTTCAAAAAATGTAATATACGCCACTTCCAAATTTCCCATAATGCACCTTATTTGTACCTTATTTTCTCCTGGGTGTTATAGCCGTCCCAAGAGAAATTGAAAACATTGCTTGTGCGAAATTTTTGGGGGAAAATAAGGCGCATTATGGGAAATGTGGAAGTGGCGTATACAAAGAAAGGCGATTTTTTACTCTTCATCCGCCATTTTCACATCTCCCATAACACGCCTTCTTTGCCCCCCCCCCCCCCCCCCCAAATTTTTCCATGACCCTTGCACTTTATTTCCCCTGGGTATTACAGTCGTTCCAAGAGAAATTAAAGACTGCTTATGCAAAACAAGGCCTATTATGGAAGATGTAAAAATGGCGAATTATCCCTGTTACCTTTCTCACTTTTCTATTGTTCACGAAAAGGGCAAATTTGACAAGAATTTATAAAATATTTATAACCCTAACCCTAATTAAAACAGGATGAAAAAAGAGGCATGTCGATGATCGTGGGTCTTACGAAAATGACATATTTGCGAAATTGATGAATTTGGCAAGGATTTATCAAGAGTCTGGGAAAAAATTTAAATGGGACAACAAAAGAGGCTTATTGGCAGCTGGCAATTTTCACGAAAATGGCAAATTGGAGAAACTGGCAACAATCCATCAAAGGTTTTGCAAAAACTCAAATAAGGCGACAAAGAGGGAAATCTTGACAAATGGCGATTATAAAATGGCAAATTTTGGGCGAAAAAAGGAAATTTGGGCAAAAATGGCGAGTATGCGAAAAACTCATCAAGAGTTTGGCCAAATATTCAAATGAGATGACAAAAAGGGGCATCTTAACAAATGGCGATTTTACGAAAGTTACAAATTTGGCAAGAGTTTATAGGTTTGGCAAAAATTAAAACAGGAGACATGTCGATAATTGTGGATTTTACGAAAATGACAATTTTTGCGAAATTGGCGAATTTGGATTTACCAAAGGTCTGGCAAAAATTTTAAATGAGACCACAAAAGAGGCAATCTTGGTTTGCAACCACGAGACAAGGCGGCCATGCTGGGGGTCAATACATATAATTTTTCTCGAAGAATTAACATGAAAATAGAGTTTGGTTCCCAGAGGAGAGAAATGCTTTTGTTCTTGACCATCAACACGGCCGCCGTGACGTCGTACAAACCAGCAATATTGACACTTGGCGATTTCGCGAAATTGGCAACTTGAGAAAATGGGGGATTGGGCAAGAATCCATCAAAAATTTGGCAAAAACTCAAATGAGGTGACAAAGAGGGCAATCTTGCCAATTGGCGATTATAAGAAAATGGCAAATTTAGGTGAAAAAGGCAAATTTAATTTCGGCCAAAAAATGGAGAGTTCAAGGCTTCAGTCAAATACAAGTGAGATGACGAAAAGGGGCATCGTGACAAATAACAATTTTATAAGAATAACAAATTTGGCAAAAATTTATTAAAGTTTGGCACAAATGCAAGCATTATGACAAGGGAGGCATGTCGATAATTGTGGGTTTTACGAAAATGACATTTTTGGCGAAATTGGCGAATTTCTGGAAAAATCTATCAAAGGTTTGGCAAAGGATTCATTAAAGGTCTGGCAAAAAATTTAAATGAGACAGCAAAAGAGGCATATTGACAGTTGACGATTTTCGCGAAAATGGCAAGTTTGAGAAAACGGGGAATTAGGCAAGAAAAAGGTTTGGAAAAACCTCAATTGAGGTGACAAAGAGGCGATTCTTGACAAATGGCCATTATAATAAGAAAATGGCAAATTTAGGCGAAAAAGACAAATTCGGCAAAAATGGCGAGTGTGCCAAAAATTCATCAAGGGTTTGGCCAAAAATTTGGAAAAAACTTATTTAGGTTTGGCAAATATTAAAACAAGATGACAAAAGAGGTATGTCGATAATTGTGAGCTTTACGAAAATTACATATTTTGCGAAACCGGCGAATTTGGCAAGGATTGAGATAATGACACAACAAAACAGGTATATTGTCAGTTGGCGATTTTCACAAAAATGGGAAATTTGGGAAAAGGGGGAATTGGGCAAAAATCCATCCATGATCTGGCAAACCTCAAATGAGGTGGCAAAAAGGCAAATTTCCACAAATATAACGAGTGTGCTAAAAATTCATCAAGGGTTTGGCCAAATACTCAAATGAGATGACAAAAAGGTGAATGTTGATAGTTGGCGATTTTTACGACAATGACAAATTTTGCGAAGATGGCAAATTTGGCAAAGAGTTATCAAAGGTTTGACAAAGAGATGAAACGAAGGGGCATCTTGACAAATGGCGATTATAACAAACATGGCAAATTGGGCAACAGTTCATTTAAGGTTTGTCAAAATTCAAACGAGGCATGTCGATAATTGTGAGTTTTACGAAAATGCTAAATTTGGCAAGAATTTGTAAAAGGTTTGATAAAAATTACAACAAGATGACGATTCGGAAACAGGCATGTCGATAATTGTGGGTTTTAACGAAAATGACAAATGTTGCAAAATTCGCGAATTTGGCAAGGATTCATCAAAGGTCTGGGAAAATTGCCTGTCGATAATTAGCGAGAATAGAGACTTTGGAGAAAATGGCTAATTTGGCAAGATATTTATCAAAGGTTTGGCAAAAATTAACACAAGATGACAAAAGAAGGATGTCGTTAATTGTGGGTTTTTACGAAAGTGCCATGTTTTACGAAATCAACGAATTTCTGGAAAAATCTATCAAAGGTTTGGCAAAATTTAAGTGAGACGACAAAAACGGGTATCTTGTACAAAATAGTGATTTTAAGAATATGGCAAATTTAGGTGATAAAGGCAAATTTCGGCAAAAATGGCGTGTTAGCCAAAAATTCATCAAAGGTTTGGTCAAATATTCAAATGAGATGACAAAAGTGGCATGTTGCATGTTGACAGTTTTCGATTTTTACAAAAATGACAAATTTGGCGAAAATTTGGCAAGGGGAAATGAATGGCTTGCCAAATGACATGGCGAAAAATGGTCAGTTGGTAATTAGAGATTTTTACGAGGATAGCAAATTTTGGCGAAAATGGCAAATTTGGGAAGAATACATGAAAGGCTTGATCAAAATTCAAATGAGATGACAAAAAAGGCTACCTTGACAATGACTGATTTTTCGAAAAAGGCAAATTTTTGCCAAAAATGGTGAATTCGACGAAGGCTAATCAAATGCTTGGCAAAAACTCATAAATGAGTTGACAAAAAGAAAGCATGTGAAAATTTGGGTACCAGTTGAGATTGAACCTCTGTGGTCCCCCTCTGTTGATGAAATGACAGAGAAATATCTGACAATCGACTTGACATTGTTATCAAGAAAAAACAAAGCATTTTCATTGTCGTTGACGAAGATATATCCTCTGACTGAAATACTTCCATCAATGCATCGAGATGGAATTAACTAATTCAGAAAACGGTACTAAATTAAGCTCGATCAAATGTGGCCATAGAAACGCAAGCAATTCCTGTAGTGATAGGGGCATAAGAAGTGATCAACAAAACAACGTCTTTAAGTGTTTTTGGCAGTAACCTCTGTACAGCCACCCTCTATCCCCAACAGAAAAACTCAATGAGGGAAAAGATCAGTTTTTTAGCATCATTTTTGATTATGTTTCCTGCGAATTGAAACATCACATATATTATATATAGTATTTTGTTGTTTTCTTTTCATCCTGATGGGGATGTGCTGCTGGACGAGGTCGCATTTTCACGTCTAGATTAACTGTAATGAGGTTGAACATGATAATGGTGACAACAGAAGAGTCGCGGTTGCAAAGTTGACTTTATAAGGTACATGCATAGTAAGAAAGGACTACATGTATTGTGATCTAGAAAATGATATTTGTCAAAAAGTGGATAAGATGGCTTCTATAGGGTCCGTAGAATAGGCAGTATACATGTAATAATGGGGTAGGGGTTCTGAAAGGCCAGCTGCATATACCAAGCAAAAATTTCAGTTTGGCAGTAAGGATTCAGAGAATGACACTAACCAAAAAAGTAGAGACTTCCAAGTTGTGATTGACAGGACATTCATCCACCTAGCTATTTCCTCTAAGAACATCAATGGCATGGCAGTGCAAATTAAACCTTCTGTGATTTAAAACAGGGAGATTTGCCGATCAACCTCATCTACACTCAGTGAAAGTACTTCTCCCATAGTACAACCACTCTTTTCGGTTCGACCAATAAGAACTGTCCTTCTTTTAAAGATAAAGACACATTTTGAAATAACATATGCGTTTCAAACTATGGCCCTTGTTGCAGAAGTCTTAGTTTGCGACATTTCAAACTTTGGTGATGTTTCGATACCACCCTTTGCGTTATTGCAAAATAGAGCATTTAACTCTTAGCTCACAAATCGCGTCCACTCAACTTACCTGACCGGCGTCAGAGATCATTCTTGCAAAAATAGGTGCACTTTACTGGGGCCAAGGTTTGCGCGAACGCATAATGTGGTCTGACAATTGTGACTTATTTTGCGTTAACTCAGTCTGTGTTCTATGTTTTAAAACCAAGGTTTGCGCCAAAACAATATCGCAAACCATGGCGAACTTTGAGATAAGTCATTCCATGTCCTTCCAATAACCAGGGGTAACCAACGACTGCGTCCTCCTAAATACATTAAAAACACTTTTTAGGCTACCCAGAGAACTTTTAGACCTTCAAGGGCTTCACTATTATTTTCCCGAAAATTTTAGATGCAATTTAACGTATTACGAAAGTGAGAATGTTTCTGATTCCTCTCTAAATCACATTTTCGAATCCGAAAATTTTAGGTTTCCTTTCTTGTAAGAAAAATAGCCTAACCTGGGCAGTAAAATGGAAAAATTAAACTTCAGAAAATCGTAGGGAATTTGTGAGATAAGCGTCGAAAATTTTACATAAGTGGAACGATCATCTAGAAATTTTTAGTCATCCTCAAGTGATAGAAAATTCTAGGCAACATTTGCTTCTCCGAACAGATATATTTTACAGAAAACGCTCGTTGGGTGCCCCTGAATAAATTTCGTATTTTGCGACAGCGCGAAACGTGGTTCCCAGATCGTGGACCCTATACAGGCTTCGCTCTTCAGGCCAGGATTTGAGTTATCGCAAACTGTGGACTTTAAGAAAGGAGTCACATTGTGCGATAACTCAAACTGTGCCCTACCAATGAATCACCGAAAGTCACAGACACCTTTCTAGAAAAACTAGTGATTTTACAACTATTTCACAGTCAGCCGTCATCGGTCATATTAGAAAAACACTAACTTTTTCCTACGCTAATGAAGAATACAACACAAACAGCGAACTTACGGGTTTTATGCTTAAAAGATCGGTCTATGATCGCTAGCTTTTCATATCAGAAACGATCAGTCATAGCCGGCGGCATATTTTCGTAAGCGTTCGCGTTTTATCCAAGTCCAAGTTCGCAATATTCATAGGATGCAGATTTGATTATGATCTGTACAGGGACGTAGATGGTGAAAAGATTATAAACAAAGCGATTTGCCTTGTCCTCTCCGACAAGTATTAGCTAACTTACTGAATATGGGATAAAATTAATTAAGCTGATCGATACGTAAATAAGAGCCGGAGAAAAACTGCTCAATGCGCTCTTCATATTTTTAGAGTATGTAAAAACGTGAAATTTAACTTTAACGACGCACAGCCGGTCTTGTTTTTTCGAAGTTCTTGTTGTACAATGCCAAAACAGTATTAAATATATTCTCCTTCGCAGCCTTTCAGCCGCCATGTTTACTTAACCTTGCAAGACAAATTTTACTATCGTCCCCGACCCACTAGAATTGCAAATTTTGTTCGAAGACCAAACTGCAACGGAGATTCTTTTCCAGTCCTATGCCGCGACTACCACGATAGATCGCATGACCTGATTGGCTTGCATATGACATTACGTCAGAGGACATGTTCACAAGACAGGACATAACTACAACGGTACACCTATCAACCCATAGAATGGGTTTTTGTTTCTTCCAATCAAAGTGCGTTGTGATCGTGTCTTCACCATCTGACTTCCCAACTAGGGGAGGGCTGTAGTATGAGTTTTGTTCGTTTCGTTTTCCTGATCCAGCGTTTTGGCTGATGGGTTTTTGGAGAATTTTACAGAAGTGCGAATTATGTTCGAAACTTTCCTCGGTCAACGCATATGTTCATATGTTGGATAGCTAGAACTCGTGCCCAAATAAAGAGTTGGAAGAGGGACAGTAGCAAGAAGAATGATCCAGTAAGAAGAAGGAGAGATGCAATGATTTTCGAGCTTCTGAGGTAATTAAGGTGTTATTTGCAGTTCTTTCACGATCAAAAGGTTTTTTTAATATAAGGATTAGAGTCATGGTGCAGATAAGCTCAAGCTAGGCTAGCTCTTGTTTTTATAGATCGTGAAGTTGTGAGCTTTTTTGATTTTGATTTTGCTGCAAATTGTAAGCAAATTGAGCTTATTTACCGAACCGGACATGTAAAAACTGACCATAACAAGAAAAACTGAAGCATTGTTCATGGGGATTTTGAAGTCTTCCTTCAGAAAATAATATATTAACACTTTGATTTTAGAAATTGAGAACCTATTTCAAAGTTTAGGTTAAAGAGTTTCCTGTATATATGAGGGCCCTCCAAATAGCAAGTTTTAAGGGATTAGTGCAGTCATTTATTTCAGTCAGTCAGTCAGCCAGCCGACTGCATGACTCTCTGAAAGTGGCTAAGAATAATAATGTGGAAATTCAATGTGAATGTGTTTTGCTTTTGATTTGGAAGATGACGCTGTTAGACTTTTTTGGATCAAAATTCTGCAAGAAATGTGAGTGCAGTTTAGCCTCAACTCTTTAAGATGGACATCTCTGGGATCAGAAAAAGCGTCTGTCTTAAAGAGATGTCGGTCTTTTAGAGAATCTTAATTATAAAGGGAGTAAAGTAAAGCAGGGACCAGCTCTAGTTGTCCAATATACAGTGTAGCGGGATGTCCGTTAAGGGATTTTGTATTTTAAAATTCCGCATAAGAGATACAGTATAGTCCTGGACTCACTATCATGCTGAATTTCACATATCAACAACAACAACAACAACAGTTTATTCCTACTACTGTAAACAACTAAAAGAATTTACGAGATTATAATTATAATAATATTACATAGTAGCGGGACACTCAAAATAACTAAAAAGCTAAACTAGTTGGGTGACTGTAATTATGATAATTAAAAATGTGAGAGTCAGGAAAGAGGCACAACAAATACAGTGGTACACATAAATATTATAAACTTGGTACCAAAGTAAATATACAGAACAAAACAAAACAAATAGATAGATACATTTGTATAAACCATCAAAATATCAGTAAAGATTAATAGAGACTAATGAAATGCAAAGTTAGTTCTTTTTTAAGTTGATTAGAAGTACAACACTTGAATCTTTCATCGAGTTCTTTCTAGATTAGCAGTTTCAGCTTCTAAGCTCGCATTCCTTGCCTCAAGTGAATCAAGTCTTGCTTGTAGAGCCTTGTTGTTGTCATCAACTTTTTGAATAGGTCGTCTAGACTAGCCTGGAATGAATCGGCTTGAGTTTGCTATCAAACAGCGACTCAAGGTCCTTTAGAGAAGGCTTGTCGTTTGATGGCTTTTCACTTGTTACATAAATGGATGCATGGAGACACCAAAAAATAAAGAAAAACGATGTAAAAATCTGCATTAAGCAGTGAACGGAAGACGTATCACGTCACACAGTAAACGTGTAAAATCTGTGGAAAAAATTCTGTACACCTAGTAGATAAATATCAGATAAGTCAACATTCAGAATTCTCTTTGGAGACATAGGTGCCAATGTCACTCCAACTGAAATTTATATGCCAGTGAGGTCAATGCTTTAGTTCCTCTTTTTAATTTATGGTCATTTTTACATTAACTTCTAATTTGGTATGCAGATTTTTTTTCCTGGGAGAGGGTGTCTTTGCAAACTGTCAAGGCCAGCACATTGTCACTGACCATTTAATGACATAGCATCTGAGGTGAGAGTTAAACATAAACTCATCTGAACTTTGTACCCTTTTGAAAGACTTTTGTAACAAGAAAAATGAGTACCGTTTTTAAATCAGGGCTGTGACTTTTCACATAATTCCAACATAATTTTATGAAAAAAGTAAGCAAGTTAGACACTCTAAGTAAGAAACAAAAATCATTATTAATTTTTCATGCACCCCTCTGCCAATCCCTCTACCCCCCAAAATAAAGTGTGACAGCATAACTTGACTGATTTGACCTAACCAGAAATTTCAAAAATTCTTGTCGTTCTACTGGTCATAAACCACTGTTAACAAGCAGTACATTTCTCAATTCAGGTTCTTAAAACTAACAAAAAGAATTAAAGTTAAGTTTCATTTTTGTCTGATATTGCATTTTAAAGCCTTTCTAACTCTCCTAGTGAATATATACCCATATATTTTTTTGACATGTTGATCTAGTTAATGAGCACATTTTCTGGGACAATTTCCTTTCCACATGCAGAGGAAGAATTGCAATAAGATAAAAAGAGACATTGGCTGTCACATTCTATGTCAACATAGAGCAATGACAAACCTCAAAGCGACCCAATATCCTACTATCTTTTGTAAAACGCACTGAAAAAAGTGCCAATGATAGGTTGAGCGATGTCTTTATTCAATGGATGTACTTACTCACACAGAGAGATTTGCAATCACATTTTGGAAGGGAAAAAAAACTCATCAAAAGGTTTAAACTTTAACAAAAAGTGAAGAAAAATCACAAAAGGTACTCATCGTAGCAACTTTTGAAGGAGGCAATGAAAAAGCATAGTACTCTAGCTTCAAACACATCTTCATTTATCGCGGCCAGTGGTGTTTATCACCATAAGTAAAGACAATGAAAATTCTTGGGGGAGTTTTCCCTTACATTTGTCTCAGAGGTATTGATCTGAAGTAAAGTGTAGGGTCAGGATTTGGAGAGCAAGACAACACACCTCCCCCCACCATGAATTCCCAGGAATACCCCCCCCCCCCGATTTGTCAGTTAATAATTATTGATAGCATTTGTTCTGTGAACAAAAACTCTTGGAAGGGTACTGCCTTACATTTGCCTAATAGGTATTGGTCTGAAATAAGTCTAGGGTCAGGAATTGAAGTGTAGGATGGCACACCCTCACCAGTAATTGCTAGAAATACGCACTGGAGAAAAAATTGAAGGCATTAAATTTTATGAACTGGGCCCACTTTTCAGCAAGCCAGTTAATAATAAGTTGAATCACTTTTAAATACTCTTAGCTGTACCTGTATTTCTTTTTTTTCTTCAGAAAATAATAACCTTTTTAAGAACCTAAATAGCCTTAACTAATGTGCTAACTACCATTTCTATAAGAGGCTGCCTGTTTAGACTAACTTGGGAAAATGCAGGTTCTTAGTCGTGGGGGCCGTATACAATTTCTGTTCTTAAAGTTACCATTGTGAACTGTCATGCTGTTCAGCCACCTCCTATATTCCTCCAAGACATGTGATACTTGAGTCACTGTGTATCAGATAAACAAGGGTAAACAAGGTGTATTATGGGCAGTTTGAAAGAGGCAAATAAGAAGGACTTTGGTCTGCTATGTAGTTTCAGGTTGGTATCAAACAGTTGTTATTAAATAATGTACCAACTGTGCATGCTGAAGACCTTACGCAAATGTACTCATATTGTGTACTTGTAACTAAAGTCTACACTGCTTGGTTTGGTCTGTTTTATGAAGAATAGTGCACTGCCAGAGTACCACGTTAGTCAGCTGAGTTATGCTAAAGTGTAGATTAACTTAACTTCAACTTAACTTCAACTTTATTCAAAGATTTTTTAATAGGTGAGTTAGATAAATTCCACTCTCCTTCCCTCGTTAATTATCCAGTATTAAATACCATACCTTTATTATCCTCAGCTTTTTCCTGCAAAAATTTGTCTCATTTTGTTTCTGTAACCTAGCCTCCCTCACAGTATTTTTAGGGGAGTTGTATATCCTTCCTTCCCACAAAATGCCTGCTTACCCGACATCAACATTTCTAATTTCCATTTTCCTATTCATGTGGTACATGTAAATGTAACCAATCAGCAATGAGAGGTATTATTTCTAATTTTTCCAAACTTTTGCCTTAGACAGAGTTGTGGCCACTGTGTAGTGAGAAAAAAGTAATTATACTCTACTGAGTGTGACAAACTCTTTAAAGTTTGTTCAACTTTAATTTTTTATGTTTCCTTCATGTAAAGTGGAATTATATTAACAGGAATTCTGCCAAATTTCATCAGATTCTAATGAGTACATGTAGATTTTGATATTCAGCTGTTTGTTAACGTAGCCTATGAAAGCCAACATGAGTATGTACAGTATGCCCATAACTTGTGCAAGCACTGAGATCATCACATGACATGACAAACCGATGAAAACCAAATAAATTTTGTTCTGAGAAATTTCTGGGCATTTTTCTCAGTTTGCCCTCAATTTTATTCTTGAAAATCCCATTTGCTTCAATGTTCTCTTGATAAAGATGTACATAATGTATCAGGGAGTTGTTTTAAATTAGTGCATGCATCTTTATGTAATAGAAACTGCATGTGCTCAACTTCCTGTACTAAAAGCTTCAAGAAACTCTGACGAACTGGAAAAAACATTAGAATCCATCAGAAAGGACATCTGCGCAATTCACTAAGAATAAAGTTGTTGAGATTGGAGGCAAAAACATGCAATTGACACTACAAAGCAGACTTAAACGACAAAGTCTAGACACACGGGCTTCTTATACTTTTTAATATACATGTACTTCTGAAGTTCAGAATAATTAAATACAGACTTCTGCCAATTGCTGCTTTGTCCTGATAGCACAAACTCACATCTTGTCATAATTTTATCATGAGGTTATATCTTTTCTTTATTACAGTAACTGTAGACACTCTCTGTAGCTGTATAGAGACATGTAATAAAAGTTCTCTTGTCCATGAATTTTAGAATGTTAATTAAAAAAAACAATTCTTGAGTTATATTTTCTTTTCATTTTCAATTTTTTTTACAGGCATGAAAGAAAACCAGGGATTAAAAGAAGCAAACAAAGGCTTGGATTGGCTGATAAGCTTCTTTGAGACAATGTATGTATATATTTTCCCTGTAATGCACTAGTGGTTAAATATTGTCCTTTGCATAAATGTTGTCTTTTTTATGGTGTGCATGAAAATGCATTAGCTAGTAACATTCACTACTCGATAAAGTTAAGGTAAGATGATTTATCACTCAAAATCTTCTACCAGCCTAATGAAATATCTCCGTGGCTGTTGATTGTGCACAAGAAGTATTTGGAAATTGTGCAGAATTTCCAGGTGGTCACATGCAACAAAGAAGGTCTACCAGGAAGAAAATTATGCATTTTTCTGGAGACTGACTTGTCACCAAAGACACTTGCTGTCATTAAATTCTCAACAACATCAAAGCTCTCAGAGACTCTGCACAATTTTATGCTTAGTCTAAGGATAGCAGTCTCAAATGCTCAATAAAGACAAATTCAATCTTTAATGACCGCCTCAAAGCTACTACAAAAGCAAAAGGTCATGTGGGTTAGGTCATGTGGGTTACAACATACCACCACAGGCTTACCATGACACCTTTCCTTCTTTCTTTTTTTTAACAAATAAAATGAAAATAGAAAAAACTTCATTGCACAGTGGGCATGCACTTAATACACTGTAACTAGTGAAAGCATAACAACATCAGCCACAGCACTGAACACAGAACGTTTGGAACAAAGTCAACAGTTTCAAGTGTTCAATGTCTAAGCAAGAAAAAGAACGAGAAAAAAACCCTATTTTTTAACTGTCTCCTACAATCATCAGGTGTAGTCAAGCATTAAGTTTTTTTAAATAGCCAGGTGGCTTTGACAACCAGCCAGCTCTTGTGATCCCATTTTCAACTAGCTGAGACTTGTTACTTGTCGTGCACAGAGGTTGGGCCTTGCTAGGTATTACAACAGGGGTTTTGGTTGGCTGTTTAGACTGGTCCCCCCAAGATGGCACTGATGGGAATGACTGACCCTTTGTTGGGTGAGGTCTTTGGACTTTCTCTAGATAGGCGACCATATCCGGGGGTTGCAGGGCTACAGGAGCCTCACTAGGTTGTGAGCTGTAGAATGGCTCTCTGCTCCTGCAGAGATGTCTGCGGTTTCTGCGGAGGATTCTCCCATCTTCTGTCAGATTCATGTTATAGGATCGCACATCTGCTAGTTCTTCTATTTCGGCTTTGAACCATGTCTGGCTCTTGCCACAGAGAAGTAGCATTACTTTGACTGTGTCACCTTTCACCAATGGCCAGATCTCCTTCAAGGTGGGTTCGCGTACGTCACCCAAACATATGCTGAGCTGGCGAGGTGCTCAGCCCCTATGTTGGGGTGTTTCTCCAGGTTAGTAGAGAAAGAAAATAATCGGCTCCTGATGCTTTGGCTTACTTGATTAAGCTCTTTGCAGTCTTGACTGTGTTTTCTACTCGTTCATTGTTTTGGCGGTAGCCCAGGGAGCTGGTTACATGTTCAGTCCCAGGTGATAGCAAAAATTTCTCAAATTCTGCAGAGTTAAAGGGTGGTTCATTGCCACTTATGTTCCATGTGTGACAAAATGTCTCTTAAGTTTCTTTATGATGACAGTTCCTGTTTTGCTTTGTAACTGATCCACTTCAAAGTACCCAGAGTTGTAATCTACTGTGCAGAGATAATTCTTGTCATCAAGTGTGAAGATGGTAGTGGCAACTTTCTCCCATGGCCTTGATGTGGGCTCATGATAGATAAGTGGTCCTTTAGTCTAGTTACTCTGAAGTGACATTCAGACGTCGCATTTCTGGATGTAGTCAGTGATTTCAGCATTTGTGCTTGGCCAGTATACTGTCTCCTGTACTCTATATAAACAACCTTGGAGCCAATAAGGGAATAGTGTAGCTTCTGCTTGATCTTTTGTTTTAGGGTCTGCGGTATGATGCATCGCTGGCCCTTGAATATTACACCATCATGTACTGAGAGCTCATCTCGGATTTCAAAGTACTGGTGAATGGCTGCTGGTTGTTCACTACTGGCCCAATGATGAGTAAAAGCACCTAATGAAATTAATGTGTGGACAGCAAGTTCTACTAACCTCTTCTAGTCCTGCTACAAGTGCTAGGTTGTTTGCGAATCCAAGCTTGGAAAGATCTCGCAAACAGCAGGTTGTCTTCTGCTCTGATTAGGCTGATTCAGTAAACCTCACTTATTTAGGCTGTCAAGGAACAGATGCAGAGAGTAGTTGATCACAATAATGAAATAGCAGGAGCAAGGTTGTAACCATAGTACCCTGCTGTATCATCAAAGAATGTGGTTTCTTCTCAGGACCAATTGAGTAGTCTCAGTTTCCTCATAATTATAGTGACTTTAACTCAGCAGCAATTGGTTAAAGTTGAAATGGAAGTGTGTCAGACATTGCTTACCTGCTTACGTGTTCAAGACCTTCCTGCCTATGTTTTCTTCCTCACCTTACGAATGAACCCCTTTAGTGATCTTTAGTATGGACTCGATCTTATTTTGCAAGAAAACATATTCCAGTTTAGCAAACAATTTAATCCTTGGCAGGCCTAAATGGTAGAAGGATGACCATTGCTTTTTTTATCTTGTGTTTTGTTAATGGAACTCAAGTTCAGATGAATTTGAGAGGTTTCTTGAATTCACAGCTGCTATATTAGAAAAGCATTTTACATACTGTAAGAGTAGTGTAGGATATTACAAGAGTCTTTGATTGTAAAAAGTTTGATGTTTTTGGATCCTTAATCGATTATGGGAGGTGGTCACTTAAAATGTGCAAGAGTTGGTTTCCCATGGAAGTTATCATTAACAGTTATATTATGGGGAAGGGAGGTAAAAGGCTGGGTATTTTGATTTTATCGAACACAAAATGCAGGTTCCACATTTACTATTACATAGAGGTTAGAATTTTCAGCCACGGATGGATAAATCACTTTTGTACCCCATTCTCAAATGTTTCAGCCCACCAACCCCATACTTAAATACCTGCCAAATAAAGTATCAACAGGTCCTAATGTTGATCCATTGTCTTTGCAGATTTTGTACCTAAAGATGCTCTCTTCAGAAGGGAGGTCAGGTTTTCATGGACAGAACTTCGTCACAGGACAATATTTTCACTAACTAGAAAAGGAAAACAATTGAGTCATGATATTTGGTTCAGTAAATCAACGTTTTGTAGTATTGATATTAACATTAGGAAAGAGAGAATAATGGTAGGGATCAAATCATAAAGATCTGTAAATATTTAGTACTTGTATACGATGGTAGGCAGTCAAAAGGAAAACTGTATCAATCTAATTAAATGCTGGGTTCCTCATAAGAGTCAGGTAATTTTGAAACATATACCTTAACTTTTTAACCAGCTTTTATTAAATTGCTCCAAATTCAAGATGGCATTTTTCCTGAAAAATAAATTTATGGGCGTGATTCCTCAAATTTCTGTCATTCATCGTTCGTTATAAAATCAAGTGTCAATAAATTAACAAACTTAAGGCAAGAATTTATACGGCTGGGATATTTGCTCTCATAACCTTTAATCCTAGGAGAGATTTTACATGAAGTGGTACCAATTGGGAAGTCCAGTGCTAGGTGCTTTCCTTTTTTATTTGCTAACAATTTTGACTTTTTTAGACATTTTCCTGATATTTCACTCTAAAATTTGATCGTACACATAAATGTCAACCATAAAAAAATTTCCTATTATGGTTTATCATAGCGTCTGGGATATAAAGGATATTGGAGGGCTATAGAATGATTTATGATAGTGCCTACATGGAAACATGGACTTAAGTGAGTTTTTAAGTTCTTACCTTAATTGCATTCAATAGGAATGTTACCCAAGCCCAAGTAAAATAAATCACTAGGTTTAAGGTTACCTAATAGTTCCACTGTTGTCGCCGAGATTTCAAATTGCCGGTTAAATATCACAAGTAGGCGTTGATCAAATGGCTGGGGATTTCTTTAGATTCTATTTTTCTGCTATTTTCGTATGAAAGTAGCTGGGGACCACGTTCATAGTAGCCAGAGGAGATCCCAGCCCCCCGCCTCTTAATGACAGCCCAGCCAATACACTGTAAGCATGAACTATTATCATTATGTACTTGGGATGGATTCCTTCAAGTTAGATCTTAGGAGGGGTTCTCCCTCGTCTTCAGTGCATGATATAAAGCAACTAAAATAAATGTGCAAAATTAAGTGCTCATTAGTATTATCCGATTGTATTTTGTAAATTGCTATTTTTTGTATAATGTCTCTTCAGCAGTTGTGCATGTGTTGCTATTATTTCTACATATCTCCATCACAAAGGCTGGTGAAATCACGTATCAAATATAATGTATTCACTTACTGGGAAAATGGCATATCACGTGTATTTTTTTTTTTCAGCTGTACACTGAAAATTTGAAAGAGAATACCATTCTTTGAATGAACAGATCTTAACCTTTTCCTGAATCAATTTTCCTCCTCTCATACTTACAGCATCTGAATGTTTGCTTATAGATGCTAACCTGTGGGGAATGTTATCTTTGTTGCACTTCCTTTTCTGTCAGGGTACAGGGGTATCAAGACATGCATGAGAAAGGAACGATTTTATATTAAGCTTATGGAAGGGTTAATAGCATGCAGTTTTTTGCCTGATGACCCAGAGCTAGTCTTGTAAGGGTTAACTAGTTGCTTTTACATTTATCTATAACTGAAGGTATGACAGTGCTTGTAGGGATGGCTATTGTGTTATAACGAGCTCATCCACCATTAAATAAGTCCCCCTGCGTGCCCTCGTACCCTGCTTGACCACAGGCTGTAGGTTTGTGGGGAAGCTAAGGTAGCACTGACTTTATAGGCCCAATTTATATGAAGAAAAATTATCCCGGGAAAAGGGTGTCTTCCTTTAACGATCAATTTTATGAGAATAAAACTGACCCCTTTGCCCAAGCTAACAGCGAACGCACGCTCTGATTGTCTAAAACAGCGAGCGCGCATGCTTTCAAAGTGTTTGTGTGGAGAAACGGTGGCCCCCTACCATCGAAAGGGTGATCGGTCTAGGCGCGACATCCTTCTAGCCGAGCGTAAATGCGCGAAACGTTGGCACCCAGGACGGCTAAACCCTTATACCCTGGACAACGTTTCTACATATAAAGGAGGCCTTAAATGGCTTAGGGTTAGGGTTATTTGATTGTACCATTACTACTCAGGGTTGGTATCGTGACGTGACCTGGCCTAAATATTAAATTTCCCAGTTTATACCAGGAATAAACGGTCCTAGCATTTGAATCATTGGGGTAATCCGTTGTTCATGTACAAAGTGCATCAAAAGCTGTGCCTCCTTATTTAAGTAGTATAGTAAGGACCGAATTGACCTCTCTTTGGGAAGAACCTCATAAAGAAGAGAAGGCATACATTATGGGAATCGTGCATAGTCATGAAGACGAAAGCAAACTAGCTTCTTTTTAAAAATGTAATATACGCCACTTCCAAATTTCCCATAATGCACCTTATTTGTATCTTATTTTCTCCTGGGTATTATAGCCGTCCCAAGAGAAATTGAAAACATTTCTTATGCAAAATTTTTGGGGGGAAATAAGGCGCATTATGGGAAATGTGGAAGTGGCGTATACAAAGAAAGGCGATTTTTTACTCTTCATCCGCCATTTTCACATCTCCCATAACACGCCTTCTTTGCCCCCCCCTCCCCCCCAAATTTTTCCATGACCCTTGCACTTTATTTCCCCTGGGTATTACAGTCGTTCCAAGAGAAATTAAAGACTGCTTATGCAAAACAAGGCCTATTATGGAAGATGTGAAAATGGCGAATTATCCCTGTTAGCTTTTTCACTTTTCTATTGTTCACGAAAAGGGCAAATTTGACAATAATTTATAAAATATTTATAACCCTAACCCTAATTAAAACAGGATGAAAAAAGAGGCATGTCGATGATCGTGGGTCTTACAAAAATGAAATTTTGCGAAATTGGTGAATTTGGCAAGTATTCATCAAGGGTCTGGGAAAAAATTTAAATAGGACAACAAAAGAGGCTTATTGGAAGCTGGCAATTTTCACGAAAATGGCAAATTAGAGAAACTGGCAAGAATCCATCAAAGGTTTTGCAAAAACTCAAATAAGGTGACAAAGAGGGAAATCTTGACAAATGGCGATTATAAGAAAATGGCAAATTTTGGGCGAAAAAGGGAAATTTGGGCAAAAATGGCGAGTATGCGAAAAACTCATCAAGAGTTTGGCCAAATATTCAAATGAGATGACAAAAAGGGGCATCTTAACAAATGGCGATTTTACGAAAATTACAAATTTGGCAAGAATTTATAGGTTTGGCAAAAATTAAAACAGGAGGCATGTCAATAATTGTGAGTTTTACGAAAATTACAAATTTTGCGAAATTGGCGAATTTGGATTTACCAAAGGTCTGACATAATTTTAAATGAGACCACAGAAGAGGCAATCTTGGTTTGCATCCACGAGACAAGGCGCTCATGCTGGGGGTCAGTACATATAATTTTTCTCGAAGAATTAACATGAAAATAGAGTTTGGTTCCCAGAGGAGGGAAATGCTTTTGTTCTTGACCACCAACATGGCCGCCGTGACGTCAAGTACAAACCAGCAATATTGACAGTTGGCGATTTCACGAAATAGGCAACTTGAGAAAATGGGGGATTGGGCAAGAATCCATCGAAAATTTGGCAAAAACTCAAATGAGGTGACAAAGAGCGCAATCTTGCCAAATGGCGATTATAAGAAAATGGCAAATTTAGGCGAAAAAGCCAATTTTATTTTCGGCTAAAAAATGGAGAATCAAGGCTTCAGCCAAATACAAGTGAGATGACGAAAAGGGGCATCTTGACAAATAACAATTTTATAAAAATAACAAATTTGGCAAAAATTTATAAAAGTTTGGCGAAAATGTAAGCAGGATGATAAAAGAGGGATGTCGATAATTGTGGGTTTTATGGAAATGACATATTTTGCGAAATTGGCGAATTTGGCAGAGGATTCATTACATGTAAAGGTCTGGCAAAAAATTTAAATGAGACAACGAAAGAGGCGTATTGACAGTTGGCGATTTTCGCGACATTGGCAAATTAAAGAAAACGGGCAATGGACTAGAATCCATGAAAGGTTTGGCAAAACCTCAACTGAGGTGACAAAGAGGGGAATCTTGACAAATGGCGATTATAAGAAAATGGCAAATTTAGGCGAAAACGATTTCGGCAAAAAATGGAGAGTTCAAGGGTTTGGCCAAATACAAATGAGATGACAAAAAGGGGCATCTTGACAAACGACAATTTTATGAAAATGACAAATTTGGCAAAAATTTATTAAAGTTTGACACAAATGTAAGCAGTATGACAAGGGAGGCATGTCCATAATTGGGGTTTTACGAAAATGACACTTTTTGCGCAATTGGCGAATTTGGCAAAGGATTCATTAAAGGTCTGGCAAAAAATTTAAATGAGACGACAAAAGAGGCATATTGACAGTTGACGATTTTCGCGAAAATGGCAAGTTTGAGAAAACGGGGAATTAGGCAAGAATCCATCAAAGGTTTGGAAAAACCTCGATTGAGGTGACAAAGAGGCGATTCTTGAGAAATGGCGATTATAATAAGAAAATGGCAAATTCGGGGAAAATGGCGAGTGTGCCAAAAATTCATCAAGGGTTTGGTCAAATATTCTAATGAGATGACAAAAAGGAGCATCTTGACAAATAGCGATTTTACGAAAATGACAAATTTGGAAAAAAACTTGTATAGGTTTGGCAAATATTAAAACAAGATGACAAAAGATGTATGTCGATAATTGTGGGCTTTACGAAAATTACATATTTTGCGAAACCGGCGAATTTGGCAAGGATTGAGATAACGACACAACAAAACAGGCATATAGTCAGTTGGCGATTTTCACAAAAATGGGAAATTTGGGAAAAGGGGGAATTGAGCAAAAATCCATCCATGATCTGATAAAACCTCAAATGAGGTGGCAAAAAGGCAATATTGACAAAAGGCAAATTTCCACAAATATAGCGAGTGTGCCAAAAATTCAACAAGGGTTTGGCCAAATAGTCAAATGAGATGACAAAAAGGTGCATGTTAATTGTTGGCGATTTTTAGGACGATGACTAATTTTGCGAAGATGGCAAATTTGGCAAAGAGTTATCAAAGCTTTGACAAAGAGATGACACAAAGGGGCATCTTGACAAATGGCGATAATAACAAACATGGCTAATTAGGCAACAGTTCATTTAATTAAGGTTTGTCAAAATTCAAACGAGGCATGTCGATAATTGTGAGTTTTACGAAAATGCTAAATTTGGCAAGAATTTGTAAAAGGTTTGATAAAAATTAAAACAAGATGACGAAACAGGTATGTCGATAATTGTGGGTTTCAACGAAAATGACAAATGTTGCAAAATTCGCGAATTTGGCAAGGATTCATCAAAGGTCTGGGAAAATTGCCTGTCGATAATTAGCGAGAATAGCAACTTTGGAGAAAATGGCTAATTTGGCAAGATATTTATTAAAGGTTTGGCAAAAATTAACACAAGATGACAAAAGAAGGATGTCGTTAATTGTGGGTTTTTACGAAAGTGCCATTTTTTACGAAATCAACGAATTTCTGGAAAAATCTATCAAAGGTTTGGCAAAATTTAAGTGAGACGACAAAAACGGGCATCTTGTACAAATAGTGATTTTAAAAATATGGCAAATTTAGGTGATAAAGGCAAATTCCGGCAAAAATGGCGTGTATGCCAAAAATTCATCAGGGGTTTGGCCAAATATTCAAATGAGATGACAAAAAGTGGCATGTTGCATGTTGACAGTCTTCGATTTTTACAAAAATGACAAATTTGGCGAAAATAGCGACTAGTTAGCAAGAGGAAATGAATGGCTTGCCAAATGACATGGCGAAAAATGGTCAGTTGGTAATTAGAGATTTTTACGAGGATAGCAAATTTCGACGAAAATGGCAAATTTGGGAAGAATACATGAAAGGTTTGATCAAAATTCAAATGAGATGCCAAAAAAGGCTACCTTGACAATGACTGATTTTTCGAAGAAGGTAAATTTATGCCAAAAATGGTGAATTCGACGAAGGCTAATCAAATGCTTGGCAAAAACTCATAAATGAGTTGACAAAAAGAAAGCATGTGAAAATTTGGGTACCAGTTGAGATTGAACCTCTGTGGTCCCCCTCTGTTGATGAAATGACAGAGAAATATCTGACAATCGACTTGACATAGTTATCAAGAAAAAACAAAGCATTTTCATTGTCTTTGACGAAGATATGTCCTCTGACTGAAATACTTCCATCAATGCATCGAGATGGAATTAACTAATTCAGAAAACGGTACTAAATTAAGCTCGATCAAATGTGGCCATAGAAACGCAAGTAATTCCTGTAGTCATAGGTGCATCAGAAGTAATCAAGAAAAAAACATCTTTAACTGTTTTTGGCAGTAACCTGTGTACAGCCACCCTCTACCCCCAACAGAAAAACTCAATGAGGGAAAAGATCAGTTTTTTTAGCATCATTTTCGATTATGTTTCCCGCGAATTGAAACATCACATATATATATATATATATATATAGTATTTTGTTGTTTTCTTTTCATCCTGATGGGGATGTGCTGCTGGACGAGGTCGCATTTTTACCTCTAGATTAGCTATAATGAGGTTCAACATTATAATGGTGTCAACAGAAGAGTCGCGGTTGCAAAGTTGACTTTATAAGGTACATGTTACAAGTTTTGAAATTATTATTATTATTATTATTATTACATGCATAGTAAGAAAGGACTACATATATTGTGATCGCGAAAATTATATTTGTCAAAAAGTGGATAAGATGGCTTCTATAGGGTCCGTAGAATAGGCAGTATACATGTAATAATGGGGTAGGGGTTCTGAAAGGCCAGCTGCATATACCAAGCAAAAATTTCAGTTTGGCAGTAAGGATTCAGAGAATGACACTAGCCAAAAAAGCAGAGACTTCCAAGTTATGATTGACAGGACATTCATCCACCTAGCGAGTTACTTTAGAACATCAATGGCATGGCAGTGCAAATTAAACCTTCTGTGATTTAAAACAGGGAGATTTGCCTATCAACCTCATCTATACTCAATGAAAGTACTTCTCCCATAGTACAACCACCCTTTTCGGTTCGACCAACTGCCGGCAAGGACCAATAAGAACTGTCCTTCTTTTAACGATAAAGACATATTTTGAAATAACATATGCGTTTCAAACTATGGCCCTTGTGGCAGAAGTCTTAGTTTGCGACATTTCAAATATGGTGATGTTTCGATACCACCCTTTGCGTTATTGCAAAATACAGCATTTAACTCTTCTGTTCTTAGCTCACAAATCGCGTCCACTCAACTTACCTGACCGGCGTCAGAGATCATTCTTGGCAAAAATAGGTGCACTTTACTGGGGCCAAGGTTTGCGCTAACGCATAATGTGGTCTGACAATTGTGACTTACTTTGCGTTAACTCAATCTGTGTTCTATGTTTTAAAACCAAGGTTTGCGCCAAAAACATTGCAAACCATGGCGAACTTTGAGATAAGTCATTCTATGTCCTTCCAATAACCAGGGGTAACCAACGACTGCGTCCTCCTAAATACATTGAAAACGCTTTTTAGGCTACCCAGAGAACTTTTAGACCTTCAAGGGCTTCACTATTATTTTTCCGAAAATTTTAGATGCAATTTAACGTTTTACGAAAAAGAGAATGTTTCTGATTCCTCTCTAAATCACATTTTCGAATTCGAAAATTTTAGGTTTCCTTTTTTGTAAGAAAAATAGCCTAACCTGGGCAGTAAAATGGAAGAATTAAACTTCAGTAAATCGTAGGAAATTTGTGAGATAAGCGTCGAAAATTTTACATAAGTGGAACGATCATCTAGAAATTTTTAGTCGTCCTCAAGTGATAAAATTCTAGGCAATATTGGCTTCTTCGAACAGATATTTTACAGAAAACGCTCGTTGGGTGCCCCTGAATAAATTCCGTATTTTGCGACAGCGCGAAATGTGGTTCCCAGATCGTGGGCCTTATACAGGCTTCGCTCTTCAGGCCAGGATTTGAGTTATCGCAAACTGTGGACTTTAAGAAAGGAGTCACACTTTGCGATAACTCAAACTGTGTCCTACCAATGAATCACCGAAAGTCACAGACACCTTTCTAGAAAAACTAGTGATTTTACAACCGTTTCATAGTCAGCCGTCATCGGTCATATTAGAAAAACACTAACTTTTTCCTGCGCTAATGAAGAATACAACACAAACAGCGAACTTACGCGTTTTATGCTTAAAAGATCGGTCTATAATCGCTAGTGCATATCAGAAACGGAAACGATCAGTCATAGCCGGCGGCATATTTTCGTAAGCGTTCGCGTTTTATCCAAGTCCAAGTTCGCAATATTCATAGGATGCAGATTTGATTATGATCTGTACAGGGGCGTAGATGGTGAAAAGATTATAATCAAAGCGATTTGCCTTGTCCTCTTCGACAAGTATTAGCTAACTTAACTGAATATGGGATAAAATTAATTAAGCTGATCGATACGTAAATAAGAGCCGGAGAAAAATTGCTCAATGCGCTCTTCATATTTTTAGAATATGTAAAAACGTGAAATTTAACTTTAACGACGCACAGCCAGTCTTGTTTTTTCGAAGTTCTTGTTGTACAATGCCAATACAGTATTAAATGTATTCTCCTTCTCAGCCTTTCGGCCGCCATGTTTTCCTTGCAAGGCAAATTTTACTATCGTCCCCGACCCGCTAGAATTGCAAATTTTGCTCGAAGACCAAACTGCAACGGAGATTCTTTTCCAGTCCTATGCCGCGACTACCACGATAGATCGCATGACCTGATTGGCTTGCATATGACATTACGTCAGAGGACATGTTCACAAGACAGGACATAACGACAACGGTACAGATAGTTGGCTCCGCTGAATTGAGAAAGCGCCAAAATAAAACGGGAGGAAACTGGGTAGTCTTCTCTTTATCTGAGAGCCTGGAACAGGCTAAATTAGGCCAGGCCTGTAAATGGGTGTGGAAAATGACACTTTTATTCTGAAATACGGTAAGGAGTAGAGAACCAGGGGGCACAACCCCACCAAAAAATTCCTAGGAGTACCCCCTTCCAGGGATCAGGAGGAGGGTGTAAATCGTGTCGCGTAGAATATCACGTTGGGTTGGATGTTTCATTTCGGTTATTATTCACGTCAGGTGAGTAATCCCTCCCCCCTAAATATTGCTTTTTTACTTCGCCGAATGCCCCTATATTGACCTTCTCGTCTGAGTTCTTCGTTTCCTCATATTCCCAAGGCTTTATTTGAAACGGAATAGAGGCATCTTTGAGAATTTTACTCTGACTCTGCTAACACCAATGCTATTCCTTTGATTCGGTGCTTCTCTGATTGGTTCTCTTCCAACTCCTTCTTTTGATAAAATTCAGAGTTTAATTTCAGTTGCCTTGAGTAGCGGCATAACCTTCCTTAGCTTGTCCGTGCAGTTTGCTTTCTTTCTCCACATGAGGAGAATATAGACTGTGTGACCGGTTTACGGAATGTTTTTGTGTGAGGCAAGAAGCTGGAACTACTGTTTCATGCAAACCCGCTTTCCGTTTCTCTCAGTTTTACCTTTCTAAAGCTGCTTTATATACATAGTTCGTAGTTCGCGAGTGAGTGAGTGAAAACTTTATTTACCCACGGTAATTTATCAAATAACTTTACATAAAGCATCTGTTCTACCTAAAAGCCGTGCATTATTTTACTTACAAAAAGATATAGAAATATATCTAAACCTAAACTAAGAAAGATCGTACACAATGTTAAACATAATGTGAAACTGTGAAAGGTTTGAACCCAGGAGTCATTTCAAAAGTAGGTTGAGTTTGATCGTCCGGGTTAACGTAGTCCTGAATAGGACTGTTGTCGTTGACAGTGACTGACGTTTCGACAACCTGTGCGGTAGTCATCTTCAGAGTCAAAGTGAGTTGTATCACGTCAGTAGATGGTATTATATACTCTGGTTATTGATCTGATTGGTCAATAAAGTCAAGATGTTATTGGTCGTCTGTCAGTGAAGCCGCGATGTCATTGGCTATGAAGACTCGTAATCAGTAATTGGCGCGTTTCGATCCGTCTATTGTCACAGTTAAGCAGTCGTCTATTGTTAGTCAAATTGTCAGTTCTCCAGTCGATCTCTCGTAGTTAGTTTCGCTTCATCCCGTCAATAAGTCGTTTGTACGGCGCTGGTAACTGTTGGCTACGATTCAGTGGCGTCTGTTCTAAGTTAGTGAACCAGCTTTCCAAAGTAAGACGTTGATGGTAGTCTGTAGAATACGTTATACATGTCGCAGAGTCCCAGTCAATTTGATGTTTCGTCTGTAAATGATGCTCAGCAATGTGATTGTTGACGTCACCATTCCTCGTTGCTCGTTTGTGTTCGGTCAGTCGCGTGCTAAGGTTTCTGCCGGTCTCACCAATGTAAGAAGCCTGGCAGTCGCAGCATTTGATCTTGTATACTGCTCCCTGTCTGTCCTCCGGTTTGTCTTTGTCCTTGACATTAGTAAGCAGGCGTCGTAAAGTGGTTATGGGTTTGTGTGCAACACGTATATTGTAAGGTTGTAATATACGTGCAATAGTTTCAGAGGTACCTCTGATGTACGGTACAGTAGCTGTCGTAACAGGGCCAGAGTTGACGTTCGTCTGAGTGTCAGTGTTGCTGTGGGTGTTCCGTCTAACAAAGTCCGTGTTGTAATTGTTCTTACTAAAAACGTTGTAAAGATAATCAGTCTCGTCTTGTAGGCTGTTAGGTGAATCGCAAACTAGTTGCGCTCGCCTCGTCAAAGTCCGGATAGTAGTAGCCTTGTGAGAGGTCGGGTTGTACGAAGACTGGTCTAGTAATCGGTCGGTATGTGTCGGTTTTCTGTAAACAGTCGTTTGTAGTTTGTTGTTGTTGCGAGTGACCAAGCAGTCTAGGAAAGGTATCTTACCATTTTCTTCGATCTCCTTGGTGAACTGTATGTCCGCGTTCTGTCTGTTAAGGTGTTCGTGGAAATCGTCGATTCTGTCTTTGTGTACGGCGGTGAATGTGTCGTCAACGTAACGTAACCAGATGGGTATAGTTCGCGTGTAGGTAGCTAGGGCTTGTTCCTCGATGTTTTGCATGACAATTTCTGCTACAACAACAGAAACTGGAGAGCCCATAGCTGTACCGTGTAACTGTTTGTAGTGTTTCCCGTTGTACTGAAAATACGTCGAAGTTAAACAGAGGTTTAGTAGGTCCATGATGTCGTCTGTAGGTAGTGGTAGTTCAGCAGTAGAGTTCTTAATAGCGTTCTCAGTACAGTCTAGAGCCAATTGAAGTGGAATACTGGTGAACAGTGATTTCACGTCAAAGGACACTAGTTTGTGGTCGTCCGGTATCTGTATCGTCTTAATGGCGTCAATAAAGTTCTCAGTAGACTGTAGTTTATGTCTAGATTCCTCCGTCAGTGGTTTCAGTACGTTAGTTAAGTATTTAGACAGTTGGTAGGTCGGGGACCCACAGAAAGAAACTATGGGCCGCATAGGTATGTTCGGTTTATGTAGTTTTGGTAGTCCATACAGCTTGGGTGGCTGCGGAACACTACACCTCAGTCTGTTGTAGCGTCGAAAGTCGATCTTGTCGGTTTTCTTCAGTGTAAGCAGTTTGTTGTTAAGTTTGCGTTGCAGTGCGGGTGTCGGGTCTCGTTTGAGTACTTCGTAGGTCTGTTTGTCGTTAACAAGCGAGTCCATTTTGTCGTTGTAGCTTGTCTTGTCCATAACAACAGTCACTCGTCCTTTGTCTGCGGGCAGTATGACTATGTTCTGGTCTGTTTTCAGTCGTTTAAGAGCTCTCTGTTCGTCAGTAGTCAAGTTACTGTTTGGTAATGAGGCTGATTGTAAGGTAGAGGTCACTCTACTTCTGATGTTATCCTTGGTCGATTCTGATAGCTCGTGTTGGCGAGACAGAACGGCCTCAACGCTAGATACAATAGCCTCCCTAGGTATTTGTTTCGGCGTCACTGAGTGTTTAAGTCCGTAAGAAAGTACTTGTGTTTCGGTCTCGTCTAAGGGACGGGAAGAGATATTCCTGACCCAGTTTTCGTCGGGTTTACGTCGTTTAGCGTTTTTTGTGTCTTGCAGTCGTGTCAGTTTTAGTTTCGTTTTCGCGCGGTGCTGTTCAGTTGTCTTGTCAGCGCGTTTGTCCGCGATAGTCTGTATAGTACTAAGTAAGCTAGTCGGTAAAAGTTGTTTGAGTTTGTCAAGTCGATGTTGTAGTTTGTTGTTGTAGTAGCTGAGTCTTCTGTGACAGTCGTTTATCCGCGCTCGGATCAATCGTCGACAGGTGGCCTTGACGATTTGAATGGCCTCTTGGGTGTTCAACGGGGACTTAAGTCTAAGTCCTCTCGGAACAAGGCCGAGATCTTTGCAGCGATGGTTGAACCAGAGTTGTTGTCGTATTCGTCTGACGTTACTTGCGTAACTGATGTAGTCGTTAGCAAGTCGTTCGCTCTGTCGTCCAAGTGAACGTAAAACGTTTTACGTTCACTTGGACGACAGAGCGAACGACTTGCTAACGACTACATCAGTTACGCAAGTAACGTCAGACGAATACGACAACAACTCTGGTTCAACCATCGCTGCAAAGATCTCGGCCTTGTTCCGAGAGGACTTAGACTTAAGTCCCCGTTGAACACCCAAGAGGCCATTCAAATCGTCAAGGCCACCTGTCGACGATTGATCCGAGCGCGGATAAACGACTGTCACAGAAGACTCAGCTACTACAACAACAAACTACAACATCGACTTGACAAACTCAAACAACTTTTACCGACTAGCTTACTTAGTACTATACAGACTATCGCGGACAAACGCGCTGACAAGACAACTGAACAGCACCGCGCGAAAACGAAACTAAAACTGACACGACTGCAAGACACAAAAAACGCTAAACGACGTAAACCCGACGAAAACTGGGTCAGGAATATCTCTTCCCGTCCCTTAGACGAGACCGAAACACAAGTACTTTCTTACGGACTTAAACACTCAGTGACGCCGAAACAAATACCTAGGGAGGCTATTGTATCTAGCGTTGAGGCCGTTCTGTCTCGCCAACACGAGCTATCAGAATCGACCAAGGATAACATCAGAAGTAGAGTGACCTCTACCTTACAATCAGCCTCATTACCAAACAGTAACTTGACTACTGACGAACAGAGAGCTCTTAAACGACTGAAAACAGACCAGAACATAGTCATACTGCCCGCAGACAAAGGACGAGTGACTGTTGTTATGGACAAGACAAGCTACAACGACAAAATGGACTCGCTTGTTAACGACAAACAGACCTACGAAGTACTCAAACGAGACCCGACACCCGCACTGCAACGCAAACTTAACAACAAACTGCTTACACTGAAGAAAACCGACAAGATCGACTTTCGACGCTACAACAGACTGAGGTGTAGTGTTCCGCAGCCACCCAAGCTGTATGGACTACCAAAACTACATAAACCGAACATACCTATGCGGCCCATAGTTTCTTTCTGTGGGTCCCCGACCTACCAACTGTCTAAATACTTAACTAACGTACTGAAACCACTGACGGAGGAATCTAGACATAAACTACAGTCTACTGAGAACTTTATTGACGCCATTAAGACGATACAGATACCGGACGACCACAAACTAGTGTCCTTTGACGTGAAATCACTGTTCACCAGTATTCCACTTCAATTGGCTCTAGACTGTACTGAGAACGCTATTAAGAACTCTACTGCTGAACTACCACTACCTACAGACGACATCATGGACCTACTAAACCTCTGTTTAACTTCGACGTATTTTCAGTACAACGGGAAACACTACAAACAGTTACACGGTACAGCTATGGGCTCTCCAGTTTCTGTTGTTGTAGCAGAAATTGTCATGCAAAACATCGAGGAACAAGCCCTAGCTACCTACACGCGAACTATACCCATCTGGTTACGTTACGTTGACGACACATTCACCGCCGTACACAAAGACAGAATCGACGATTTCCACGAACACCTTAACAGACAGAACGCGGACATACAGTTCACCAAGGAGATCGAAGAAAATGGTAAGATACCTTTCCTAGACTGCTTGGTCACTCGCAACAACAACAAACTACAAACGACTGTTTACAGAAAACCGACACATACCGACCGATTACTAGACCAGTCTTCGTACAACCCGACCTCTCACAAGGCTACTACTATCCGGACTTTGACGAGGCGAGCGCAACTAGTTTGCGATTCACCTAACAGCCTACAAGACGAGACTGATTATCTTTACAACGTTTTTAGTAAGAACAATTACAACACGGACTTTGTTAGACGGAACACCCACAGCAACACTGACACTCAGACGAACGTCAACTCTGGCCCTGTTACGACAGCTACTGTACCGTACATCAGAGGTACCTCTGAAACTATTGCACGTATATTACAACCTTACAATATACGTGTTGCACACAAACCCATAACCACTTTACGACGCCTGCTTACTAATGTCAAGGACAAAGACAAACCGGAGGACAGACAGGGAGCAGTATACAAGATCAAATGCTGCGACTGCCAGGCTTCTTACATTGGTGAGACCGGCAGAAACCTTAGCACGCGACTGACCGAACACAAACGAGCAACGAGGAATGGTGACGTCAACAATCACATTGCTGAGCATCATTTACAGACGAAACATCAAATTGACTGGGACTCTGCGACATGTATAACGTATTCTACAGACTACCATCAACGTCTTACTTTGGAAAGCTGGTTCACTAACTTAGAACAGACGCCACTGAATCGTAGCCAACAGTTACCAGCGCCGTACAAACGACTTATTGACGGGATGAAGCGAAACTAACTACGAGAGATCGACTGGAGAACTGACAATTTGACTAACAATAGACGACTGCTTAACTGTGACAATAGACGGATCGAAACGCGCCAATTACTGATTACGAGTCTTCATAGCCAATGACATCGCGGCTTCACTGACAGACGACCAATAACATCTTGACTTTATTGACCAATCAGATCAATAACCAGAGTATATAATACCATCTACTGACGTGATACAACTCACTTTGACTCTGAAGATGACTACCGCACAGGTTGTCGAAACGTCAGTCACTGTCAACGACAACAGTCCTATTCAGGACTACGTTAACCCGGACGATCAAACTCAACCTACTTTTGTTAAACATAATGATAACGAAAAGCCAAAATTATGGGGCTTATGTAGATAGCAAATACGACCTGAGCTTGGTCTTAAATTGTTTTAAAGAAGTCTGTTCCTTTAAACTGGTAGGAAGAGAATTCCAGAGCTTAGCGCCTGCAGAAGTAAAACTATCCCTAAAATAGTTTGTTCTTGCTTTTGGCACTATTAGATTCATTCTAGAAGAGCGAAGGTCATAACTGAGCCGGCTTGTATTAACGTCAAACATGTCCGACAAATAAGGGGGACAGAGGCCATGATTTACTTTAAACATCATTACTGCGATATGATATTGTCTTATTTCACTAACTGAGAGCCACCCAAGTTCATGCCGAATATCAGCTGAATGTTTTGAGTATGAAGCACCTGTAATAACACGAGCGGCCCTATTTTGCAACTTTTGAAGACTATCAACCAACGTCTCGCCAATACTATCCCAAACAATACAACAATAAGTAAAATAAGGCTCAACTATTGACCTGTATACGTTATGAGGTGCTCCAAACCAACAAAAGGCCTAATCCTCTTAAGAATTCTAATACCACACCCCACCTTTTGTCTGACACTTTGTAAATGATTTTTCCAAGTAAGAAATTGGTCGATAGTGAGGCCAAGACACTTTGTAGTTTCGACCTGTTGTAACGTTAAGCCATTTACACTTAAAGAAATATTTCCAGCTAAAGTTGCAATTCTCTGCCGAGAACCTATCACCATAAAATCTGTTTTTAGAATATTCAATGTGAGTTTATTTGAGCTGAGCCAATTAAAAATTCTATTAAGGTCGCTGCTAATTTCAGTCTGAGGGATTGATAAATCCACGGCAGAGAACGTTAAATTTGTATCATCAGCAAAAGACCTTCCTATACTATGATCTAAGCAATTTGGTAAGTCATTAAAAAATGTAAATAAGAAACAAGAGTGGGCCTAACAAGGAACCCTGTGGAACGCCACATACGATACGATCTTTTACAGACGACAATCCGTTTACCACGCAAAATTGTTGTCTGTCATTTAGGTAAGACTTGAACCAAGAAGCGGTTTGGCCCTGCACTCCATAGTCAGACAGTTTTTTTAACAAGATAGCGTGGTCAACAGTGTCAAATGCCTTCTTAAGATCAAGGAAAATAACACCACTGATCAAACCTCTATCAATATCAAGACACCATTGATTTGTCATATCTAGAAGCGCAGTTACCGTTTAATGAAGAGATCTAAATCCAGATTGACGAGGCTGAATGAGGTTATTTTCCGTAAAATAAGTGTACATCTGCTCATAAACTAATCGCTCAAAAACCCTGGCTATAGTTGGTAAGACCGAAATCGGTCTAAAGTTATTTGGATCATTTCGTTCAGCTGATTTAAATAGCGGAAAGACCTTTGCAACTTTCCAATCATCTGGAAAAGTATTTGGAGTAATCGAGAGGTTAAAAAGGTCAGCTAACGATTTAGAAATAACTGGAGCTGCTATTTTTAAAATCTTGTTTGGGATGCTATCATGACCAGTAGCCTTTGCAACATTTACTTCCTGCAGTTTTTTAAACACGTCAGAGATCATGACTTCCTTCAGTTCAAACGAAGAATTAACATGTTGTTGGGAATCAACTGGATTTACATCACAATCCACCGTAGGGATTTCAGATGCAAGTTTCGGACCAGCGTTTGTAAAGTGAATATTCAAGCATTCAGCAATTTTCTCGGGATCTGACAAGGGCCCAGAATTTTCTGTCTTTAAATCATTAATCTGTGTGCTGTCTCACTTCTTACCCATTAGGTCGTTAAGAATTTTCCAGGTTGCTTTCAGGTTACCAGAGGCTCCTTCTATTTGATGTTTGTAATAATTCGCGTTTTATACCTAGTCCGTGTTTTATACTCAGTTCGTAGTCCGCCTTTGATACCTAGTCCGTGTTTTATACCCAGTCCGTAGTCCGCATTTTATACCTAGTCCGTGTTTTATACTGACCGGTACTACTATATACATTTATTTTCACTTATGGTTACAATATTTCTAGCAATATTCTTTTCTCTTAATATTATATAAAGTAATTACAAGGAAACAGGAAAGCATTTTTTGAATCAAGCTTGATTAAGCCTGGATGCAGTTAGTAAATTTAACCAAGAATAAAACTGAATCATACTGGACATGATTATACAAGTGTGCTAGGGTTACTGGTCACATTTTCAATGGATTAACAGCTGCTAGAGGTCATTTCTATTTCATCTCTGCATAATTCTGTATTTCTTGTTTGCAATCTACTTTTGAATTGTATGTCGTGTTTTATGTTGTATCTTTAAGTTTTATCTCCTAGCAATGTCTGGTTCCCAGGGAGGCATTCCCTTATTTGGCCTATACGGTTATGTGCGCTAAACAGGGTATGGTTTTCAGGGTCTTGCGTCTTGAACAGGGTATATAATTTCACTACTTAGCATCTTGAACAGGGTGTCTTTTTAGACCTTAAAGCCTAAAACAGAGTGCGAATTTTGGCGGTGTGCGGTCAAAATAATCTAATTCTGTTCTGTCAGTAGTCTCAAGAAAATCTTTTTGTGTGTGACTCCAAAACAAATTGAATAAATGTATTTTCCCCATTTTCTATTTTATTTTATACCATCTACAAAAAACATCTCCTTACACAGGTCATTTGGGCTAAGTCTTAAACAGGATCAGGGTTTAAAGGCCTTCAGGCAGCACGCATACACCCAAACTGCCCTCAAGTGCACCCCCGGTCTGGTTTCAGTGCAAGACTAGTGAATGTTTAGTTTTTATTTTAGTTCCTCAGTCTGTCTTGCATGGGTAGTTCTCAGTGACTATTTCATTACAAAACGCTGTTATTATCAAACCAAAATATTTGCTGGGCTAGCTATTTGTGTTCTTGCAACCTCTTTGCTTAGTTTTTCAAGGGCAGTGAATTTTATTGTTTTCACATACTTATTCTTCATTGCACAGAAGTATTAGTGTGCAGGAAAAAATAATGTAAATTTTATGATATTTTAAATTTACCCAGAATATTTTTCAAAAACTGTCCAACTGTAATGCTTAATATTGGAGATAGCCCAATAAGGTAAGAAGAATACCAATGTACACCAACAAATCCAAACTTAAATAGTGAAAACAGATCATCTGGCCTTGAAAGTGGGCACCAAAAAATAAAAAATAAATGCCATAGCAGATGATGAATTACACAACTTGATATTAAAGTGAAGAGGAGAACCGATAATAATTATTAGCATACAAAAAATGTCAGTGGTATCATCTGGGTTGTGATGCCATTTTCTTACCTAGTCAAGTACCTGGTCACGGAGGTGGAAAATATATTCAGTACAAATATTTGTTAGCGGGGGAAGGAAATTAAACAAAACAGAAAACGAACGTGAGAAATAAATAATTTTTCTTTCGCTATTGCTAGCAGCAAATGAATGCCACAGGATAACGGCTTATGTTCGCTGGATAATCTCTCTGACCGTCCAGTATAATGTCCGCCATCTTGCAATTGTTTTGTCTCTTTGGTAGTACCTAGACTCTTGCATCACAGCTAGATCGCTCGACCCCGCTCGTTTCAACGCCCTAGCTCCTTACGCCTTGACCATATCCCAGCAGCGAGTAGGCGTTTGTCGATTGTGCTCAAAGACAAGCATATTATGCTCCTGGCTGTGCTCAAAGTTTGTGGAAATTATTCCGGAATTGTGCTCTTTTCTCCGGCTAAATTATGCTTCTCGCATTTAAATTATGCCGTTTGGTTTTAAGCGAAAAAGAGGCTGAACCCACATACAAGTGTTCGACGAGGAGGACGCCATCTTTGACCTTTAGTTAGATCTCAGGCAGCTCGCTACTGAGTTGTGCGAATGGGGCCTGAAACCAAGAAACATGACAACGACCAAACAAACAAACATCGTTTATTCCTGACCACTCTTTTGTAGTAAAGACTGGATTGTCAAGTGATAAAATTAGCATTAGTGACACTATAATATATAAAAAATGTAATAAAACTAATCTAAACATTTAAAAGTAATAAAATTATTCGCTCTTTTGGTTCTAATGTAAGGGCGTAGACGTTTCTTGGCCAGATCTAATATTATGTGGGTTATTTTTACACTAACAACTTCATGACAAGCACGCAGCGTCTATATTATGCAGAGATAAACTTGCAACTTATAACAAGTCGTCTTACCTCAAGAAACTTTCTAGAAACACAATTCAGTAAGTACATGTATATTCAGTACAAAATTACTACAATTTTTAACAACATGCTAGCAAATGAATGCTTTTCTTTAAAAAAAGTTAAAATTATGCTCGTTTTGCCAAAATATGCTAAAAATTATGCTAGCACAATCGATAAAAGCCGTAGCAACGAGCCGCACATGCTCAACAAAGATCTTACTCTATTTATGAAGAAGCTTCCCTCCAGTACGCAAACATCGAGCACGAGCGAAAGAAAGGCTCTGCTTGAAGGGCGTAAGACAGGGAAGCGAAATCAGCAACTTGTGCCTTACACAGGTTAGGTCATAGTTTGCTTTTTCGGTGGTACGCCTCTACCCAAACATCTCTCTACAATCAGTAATATTAATTTTCCTTATTACTACTGCTCTTTCAAAGAGATTGTGCCTTTTATAATTAAATACAATAGAACTCCGTAAGAACCCGTTAGGCTAAAATTTGCCAGCTAAGCTTCTTCTATATAAGAAACAGTTTAGCCTAAAATTTGAAACAGGTTCTTATTTTCTAAAATGTATGAAAAATGTTGTACACTTGGGCAAATAAGTCAACATTCAGAATCCTGTTTGAAGACAGGTGCCTTATCATTCCAACTGTGAGGTAATGGTATGCATATTTTATATGAGAAATAAGCTGATCAGAAGCACTGTTAGCGATATTGTATTTTTTCCTTCAGAAAATAAGAATCTATTTTTCAATTAATAATAAGAACCTACTAGGCTAAGCTTGTTCTTACCTTTTATATAAAAACCTAGTTCAGCTAACGTAGAAAAATGCGGGGTTCCTAGTTGCGGGGTTACGTTTTACTGTATTTTACGCCAACCTGTACTGTATTCAAAATACTAAAAGAGCTACAACCAGTTGTAAAAATGTCGAGACACTTTCACGAAAACACAACCTTTCTTGCTTCAAATCGCTGCTAGTCACAGATCTGTGAGATAAAAAACTGCCCTCCCTCGTCCCTCCCATTCAAAGTTGTTCCTTCAAGTTTTGAGCATGACCTTGTATTGCTAGCAACTTTGATAAGGGTGGAGGGGGGGTCACAAGTACAAGATCATCGAGATCATGGACAGGCCATCTAAGCCAAAATACGGTACAGTGTCTCAAGTACTTTTTGCAACTGGTTGTAGCAGGGACTTTGTGTATTCAAACCTCCAGAGCGAAACTCAGATAAGTGGACCATTAGTGCCTCTTTGGAAAAAGTCTGTCTATCTCATAAATGAAGGAGAAAGAAAGTGTCGGCGATTGGGATTTGTCCCCGTGAAGAGTTCTTAAACGGAGGTCCGCCCAGCTGTAAGCTAAAATGAATACTACCATCAATCAAACAATTATATGCTTTACCGAAATTGTGAGAGCTTCCCGACCGAATGAGCCGAATGATTTTGATGCTTTTAATAAAGAAAAAAGGAAAGCCGTGCGACGACCCTACAAAAACTAAAACTGAACTGGTTCTTAACTGAATTTTTAAGATCCTGGTGTGAGGACATATACTTCAACAGTTAAACAAGGCCATCCATGATATGTTATAGGAAAAAACCTAACGAATCTTGCTTTCGCCACTTGACTGAGTTTCTGTCTTACGACGCTCTTCACAACGGTACTTGCTTGGAAAACCTGCAAGTGAAAAACAAATAGCCCTTAGCAGTATAGTAGTGATGCTTTACCCCGTTTGTTGGAAGTGGAATTCATTAAAGGCGATGATGTCATAGCACGTTTGTCTTTATCAGTGGCGGATCCATGGGAGTGGCCCGGGGGGCCCGCCCCCCCCCCCCATATTTTTATACCAAACTGAGGCCCCAAGGGCCGAAACAAGCTAGATTTTTTGGAGACCGCCCCCTCCTTTTCTAAGGGTCCAGATGACCGCCCCTCTCTGGATCCTGCACTGGTCATCTCATGAAGGAAATGTGGGCAGGTTGTGTCACGGCTGGCTAATTCAGTTTGTTTATAAACATGCATATTACGCGACATAATTCGCTATGAAATTTGAGAAACAATTTTTGAATGACAAAATCACTGCTTCTTTTAAACCATATAGGTCTCCCAAGGACTATCTCAAACGTTGCAAACAACAAAAATTATTTTTTTAAAAAACCAGTGAAGCTAACAAGTTTTCAAACACCACAATTCCTTCCACTTCAATCTTCTGCATGTTTGTTCATCTGTGTGTGATCTCTGCCTTCTCTTTTATTTACTTTGTTATTTATACCTCCTTTTACCATTATGAACGGTTCATTATGTTTCACTCAATTTCTTCACTCAATTTCGTGGTAGTTGCCAATGTTTGAATTTTGACTGATTTGTCGGACACAGCTTCAGTCAGGTACTATTTCTAAGGTGTTTTAACCGGTTTGGCGAGTTCTTAATCTAGCTATTTTCAAATCGTTGAAGTCATTGTTTCCTTTAAACTGAGTGCATCACGTCCTTGATTGTTCATGAAGTCACCTTTGGTTTAAATAACGCCAAAGTCAAAATGAGACCATACGACTACTTATTTTGCATGTCTGGCCTCAAACAGGAGAAAGTTAAATCAGATCTCAATTATTCAAAGGGTGGATATTTAACGCTATCAACCGGATAAACAGACGTTTATCCACTGGACAACACAACTGGTTTCCCTAAATACAGTTACCCACTTGATAGTGACCTAGGTCCGTTGAAGAGCGCTATCCAGCCTTGGGGTCAGTCAGCGCCGTCTACCGTAACCACCCCCCCCCCCCCCCCAACCCCTTCCCGTCCCAACCACGCTTAGAAAGGTCAGAAACGGCGGAAGAGGGTTTGGCTGCACTTAAGCTAAGCAAAGGTGAAAGTTACACGGATACTTAGTTGACCTTTTTCTCCTTATTCTCCTTGTACGTGTTCCAGTTTAATCCATCCACTGAAACTCGTAAGTAATACGTTTTGGCACACTGACTGTTCAGTACCGTTTGCGTGGCCACTGCACAAACAGAATGCACTGCGCCCATATCAACTTGAAGATAGTCTGTCCTGTCACTAGTGGTCTTTGGACACCATTGGCGGGCACTCCTTTTTGTATTGACCCTTCCGTAGTACGGTTGATATTCCGAACTGTAAACTGTGCTTGCCGTTATTCTGGCATTTGGTATCTTTCTGGGGTCCGTTACCTCTACAGCTCTACATGCTACAAAAAAGGCAAACCAGATTTATCAGACAGTCCAAATCATCTTCGACTAGTATAACGTACATCTCTGTTTATTATCACACTTTTCTAGTCTTTCGAAGATTTCAGTAAAAATATACAGTTTACACAAATTCAGGAGAAAATTGTTTAAAAATCATTTGCAAGTGTCATTCCTTTCCATCAATTTTAAGCGTAAACTAGACGTTTTCAGAAGGAATCTTGCCCGAGGTAGCATTTGACCACTACGTTCCAGTTAACATAAATGGAAATATATCAAATGACTCATATGGCGAACTCCGGATAAAGTCGATAAAGATGCGAAAGTGGAAATGATTCTTACAGTTAAATACACAACAAGAACACGCTTAGAGCGGCGTTCAGTCACACGAGGAGATTAGATCGAGAAATGAGGAGGCGATTAATTCTACACGAAACAGGATTTACTCGCTAAAGGTCTTTTTTACTCCCTATAACTTTATCGACGTCGATACTTTTTAATTGTTTCTGAATTGATTTAATACGCATGTTCGCGACGACCGGAAATACGTCTGCGGTCGCAGGCTATCCGCGTGTATAAATAAACGAAAAATCAAGGGCCTCTATTCCAGAGAAATTACATCATTGCCAGCAATCAAATTCAACCATCGCCGAAAATAAATCGTATGCTCATCACAAGATCATTTGCATACAATGAAAGTTTACACCCGACCATCGCGGTTTTGCTACTTAAAATTCTTATTTTTTTTTTTTCGACCCCTCAGTAGTATTCACTTGTTTCAAAGTAATCAACGCTTTCAAGCGATAGAATTCGTGGGGCCAACACGCTTCGGGAAAGCTCTAACTTTAATCTTTCCTAAGCTGTCTTCGCAAAACATGCGTGGCTTCGATCACGCAACGATTCTTAGTCCCAGTTTCCACGGTCTCTGCAAGGAACGCCTGACACGATGACCTCATTTGCATATAAAATACGACGAAAAATCCCGGGAGGAGGTGCTTCCAGAGAAATTGGAGGGGGGGGGGGGGGGGGAGGGGTGTGCGGCACGTTTCCTGAAACCCTTACCCATCTGTAATTTCCCTACCCTATTTCAGACATGAAGCCCTGGAGCTCGGCGAGTGACCGGAGCGCTTGACAAGCTGTTACGGCACATGCGTACACGGTTGGCGTAAACACTACAAGGAAAATGGTCTTATCGCCAAATGATGAAGAAGTAGCTTCTTCTAAAAAAACATAGCGAATTCAAGACTAAAGTGCACAAACCATATCCTATTTCAGACCAAAACGGCTTAAAAAACATACCCTTTGGCGCTGAACATACCTATATAGCCTATATAACGGAGTACCCGGGGGGGGGGGGGGACGCGTTGCAGATAATGAATTACGCAAGCGAGACTAACAACTTACAACAACAATGTGTTGAATTAAAGAAAATAATATTTAATTTACATTATACTTTGTGTGCTGCAAATAGTTATAATGCTAATCTAGGCAGGACAGCAGCCTATGTAAGTGGTTGAAAAAGAACCTGAAAAAAAAATTAAGGCTTGACTGGGAATATCGAACCCCTACCTTTGCGATGACTGGACGTAGTTCAAAATATGAGTCATTTCATATATTTCCACTCATGTAAATCTGAGGGTAGATAAAGGTAATGTATGTATGTTATATAATTCTGCATTGGGTATATTACTGAAGAACCCACAATGGCCTGCTCTCCAGTTGGCTTGCATGATTAGCTTACTGGATTTTATTATATAAACATCAATGAAATACCAGGTGAGCTTTCGCGCGAAAACTAAATGATATCTTCACATGTGAAAAAAACATGTTATCTTCACAGGTGAAATTATCACACTATTAGACGGCTGTTCAGGGCTTTTTTTATCGATTAGTTGACGAGCCAATTATAAAATAATATAAGGATCACGTGACCAATATCGATTTAGTGACGTCACCACTGTCTATGAATCGGAAGTTGTTTAACCGGAAGTGTCACAGGACAAGAAGTCCTAAGACTCCCTAGATTGATTGACTCCTAAGATTGATTCCTAAGAAGCTAAGAAATAACTAAAGCGAAATAAAAAGTTCGTGTTCTTATTGGCTGAAATTTGACAATTTGCTGCCAACCTTTCAAGAGTGACCAATCACAGTCTTTCTGGTGGGAATTGACCAATCATTGTTTGCCACATGGAAGGGGGCGGAGCATTCTTGTCGTTATTAGTAGCTGTCTGGCTAAAACGTCCTCATTTTTATCAAGATGGAGAAGGTGATGATGCTCCACGTCAGAGAAAACGTTAAAGATAATATCGATTTAGTGACGTCACCATTTGTTAAACCGGAAGTGCCACGGGACAAGACGTTGAGCTGATTCCTAAGAAGCAAAAATAACTAAAGCGAAATCAAAAACTCGTGTTCCCATTGGCTGAAATTTGACAATTTCTTGTCAACCTTTCAAGAGTTGAGAACGTCCTCATTTTTATCAAGATGGAGGAAGGTGACGATTCTCCAACACAGGGGGATGTTTGAGTAGATTTTTCCCAAAAAAAGACTGATGTAATGGAGCATATTGCAAGAAACCATATGATACACAGCCAGCGACGTGATAAAAGTTATTTTGTCAGCAATGACAATGCTTTTATTTACGAGCGATTAGTTAGAGAGACAATGAAAAGGCCAGACAAGTCAGTGCCGCACAGAAGATTACACAATAGAGGAGTGAGACAAAAGATCTTTTCTGAAATAGTTGGAGTGCATGGGTTGTCCAAGGATGCCTGTTATACAGTGACAGTCATATATGACACCACAAACCATAAATTGATTACAGCATGGTTTGGTATTTCACTGGTGTTTATATAATAAATAGAACATTACATGGCTGCTTGGAGATACCAAATTTCTCTTCTCGTGTTGAAAGATATTATTCAACACGAGGAGAGAAATTTCGTATCTTCGCGCGGCCATGTAATATCCTCTATATAACAAGGGTTGTGTCCGGTCATCGCAAAGGCCAGGGTTTATCCGTTTAGGTTGTTTATTCAACTTCGAGAATCATTTCCATTTTCGTACGATCCAGTGAAGTTCGCAATGGGGTTTGGGCTGGTTACGGAGAAGACCTCGGTAACGTGTCCACACCTTTTTTTGCGATAGCCTGTAGTGAGACAACGATGTCGGTGGGAATCAATAATTATTTAAAGCGAACTGTGGATGATGTGGAAGCAGAACGACCATAAATATTATTTTAAGGAAGTACCTAAAACTTCACATCGTTTTCCAGTTCGGCCACTTCTACATTCACAGCTGTAGTTTTCCTCCGCCTTCTTCATGACAGGTTCCTCCATTAAGGCATGGACTGTAATAACAGGCTGGAAACAAGAACGCGGCAACCAGAAACCGTAAGCAGTTATAAAGATATACATTTACACAGATGAACAAAACAGGGTAAAAGTAACCATGATGAGTTAACTAAAAATACTTTCATTTACTTACTAAATGATGAAAACAAATACAATAACCTAACAGACGGCTTCATCAACAGAGGGACAATCAGCACGAACGATTTAGGAGAGTGTGCGAGTTATATACAATACTTATCTAGATTTGCAAAACAGTTTAGTTAGTGATTTATTTATTCAAACAGTTATGAATAGCAAAAACATAATTTAACCTAACAGAGAATATACAAACATTCATATAGAACGGCACACAAAAGGTTACAATCTTTATTTGTAATTAATGGAACCGGGCCTGAATAAGCTTTATCGCTGATTTAAAAAAGGTCAGCAACTGAAGTCGCTCGATGCACGCTCTCAAGATAATTTTCAGTTGTTATAATCAAACCAGTGTGAATCTTTAAGGTGGCTCGACTGGATCTTTTTGGGGGGATACCTCCCAAGTTTGAGCATTAATTACGTCGCTGTGAGTAAAAATATGGAAAAAAAAAGATTATCACAACTGTACTTCATAAAGATGAAAATTTCTTATGATCTGGCTTTTATTGCAATCGGAGTCGCCATGGCAACGTAACGACGCCATTACGTTTTTATTTATCTTTGTGTTTCTCTGTACCAGGAGTTTTTAAAAAAAATCGCTTAAGGGAGTTTGTACCTGCCATAATTGCCTCAATCATGGCAAAGTTTGAACAAATTCTATGAGAGGGTTTTCAAAATATTTTAAAACAAAGTTTTAAACATCATAAAAACAGTGAAATAGCAAGTTTATAATCCACACAATTAGCTAATTTTTAAAGAAAATTATAAGCTTTGGAAACGCGGCTTCATCTCATAGTGGTTTGATTCCATTGAAAACTTACAAAAAAAGAGGGGAATTGCTCTGGGCGATCGTGAGTAAGAAGAATTTTATTAACCTGCATTCAGCTGCTTTTGTTACAGTTTTTGCAGGTAATTTGGTCCACGCCTACAAATTTCGCATTTTTCAAAAAAACCGCTCGACAAATTTTTTTATAAATTTGCAAATCCCGAGATCAATCGTCAATACATATACGCTGCAAGTTTCAAGAACATTGAAAACAGGGAAGGCTTTTAAATGAGGCCTAAATATAACCAATTTTTCCCCCAGATTTTGTGTTTAAAGGTGAGCGTCCACATTATTCACTGGCATTGTTTTCAAGTTTCATATGCACGTGCAAATTTAGGGAAAAGATAGAATTTGATATACTTTGACCATCTTGATCAATCTCGTAAGATTTTCCGGGTTACTGATAAAATAGACGTACAAACCTTCTTGCTGTACAATCAAGTTCACCGTGGCCTATTATGATAAAGTGCCAGTAATTGGAAAGGTTCTGGAAGTAAGTGAAAGTATGGTAAAGATCCACTACTGGAAAGGATCTTTTAAGGGGAAGTGGAGTCCACAAGATGTGCCCAGAAGGCGGACGCCATGAATTGATGAGCTCCCTAAAACTTGCGTAATTTTGTGTTCTTTTCTGTTAAGTGAAGACAACAAACTACTGCCATCTACGAGGAAACATCTCCAAGATGAGTATGCTAAATTACAACAGAAAGGTTAGCATTGCTTGCAACATTACCGTAAATGGTCAGTTAAGCGCCGAAGCGCATATTTCTTTGTTTTAGTCTAAAATAAGTACAACTCAGACTGTTTTATTAACCCGGTTGCCAGAGTTTTACTAGAGTAAAACTTTAGATCTCACCAGTTGGTCAGAGTCTTATTTTTCAAGCGATATGGTTTTGATATCTCTTTATATCAAGGGCCATAAAAAAGATGGGGCGTTCATTTGTAAATACCCAAATTAGCACTGCGGCGCTTATTCGAGGAGCGGCCCTTGTCTTGTTGGCGCTAAATAAAGTGTATGTATATACGCTAACTCTGACAGAGTTAGGAAGTGGAGTGATCTTACCGTTTTGGGCAATTCTGAACTTTCTTGACCTCTTCGGTACAGTCTTCATTAAATTTATAGCTATTTTATTGTTGAAGTCAGTTCATATTTTACAGGTTAAATTTGATTTCATGTAGGGTTAGGAAACAAAGGAAATTGAGAATCAACCTAGGTTAAATATCACAATTAACCTGAAATCAAATTTGACTTGTAACACATACATCAGTGCAGTACCTGACTGTTAATTGTTTCAAATTACATATACAGTAATAGAATACTGTGAAAAAGCTTGTTCTTTGTCATTTCAAGATAATCAGAGTGTATGGAATCTGTTGTAAATTATTTCAAATTAAATAGTGTTATCAAGGAAAAATATTTTGATCGGACATTGCTCAGTTAGGCAGCAAGAACTAAAACCTGTCTGCAATGGTAAAATTAAATGTGGCTGTATTGGATGCAACACTAGCGATTGAATAATAAAAAGTTTATACGGCCTGTATCATGGAACAATCATTTCCTCGCACTTCTCCAGAATCATAAGTTAACCTCAACCTCGGAATTTGAGACATTTCACTGATGCGGGACCAGAGAGAACATTTTTTCTGCTTTTCTCTGAGGTTTTTTGGGTTATCAGAAATTATGCTTCCATGACTGTATTCTTGGGGGCTCATTAATCTCCTGTGGTGTTGGGGGATCAGAAATACTGAATCCTTTCCTGTGTTGTTTGGTGGATCAGAAATTCTGACTCTTCTCCTGTGCTCTGTGTTGTTTGGAGGGTCAGAAATTCTGATTCCTCTCCTTTGTTGTTTGGGGGATCAGAAATTAATAATATACAATAATATACAATATTTATAGAGCGCCAATTCCCAATGATCCAAAGGCGCTTTACATAATAAAAATAACAACAAAATTCTAAACCTACAAAACTACATTGTCATGCTATAAAAACATCATCATTCTATACGACAACATCATAACCAATTTTAAAAAGCCAAGTCTTGAGCTTAGATTTGAAAGAAGAAAGGGAATTAAAAGATCTAAGTTCGAATGGAAGTGCATTCCAAACAGAAGGTGCGGCAATAGTAAAAGACCGGCCACCATAAGTTTTAAGATTAAATTTAGACGTAGAAAGTAAAACTTGATTGGAGGATCTAAGAAGTCTACCAGGTGTATAAGGCTTGATGAGATCAGTGATATAGCTAGGTGCAGCACCATGAAGCGTCTTAAATGTAGTTACTGCAATTTTGAAAGTTATCCTTTTTTCAATTGGTAGCCAATGAAGTTGAATAAGCAACGGCGTAACATGCTCATATCTACTAGTAAGGTGAATAAGCCCAGCAGCACTATTTAGGACACTCTGTAAACGTTTCAAGAGACATTTAAGCTGACCGTAGAACAATGAGTTACAATAGTCGATCCTTGCAGTAACAAAGGCATGAATTAGAGTTTTACATGTATCGCGAGAAAGAAACTTGCGAATCTTAAAAAAAAAAAAGCGTAAATGAAAAAACGAAGACTTGCAAACAGCAGTGACGTGCGGCAACATCGACAGAGAGTTATTAAAAATAACCCCAATATTTTTAGCAGTAGTTGAACAGTCAACAGTGACAGAGGCAATCACCAGGTTTTTTAAGGCAGGATGTGTGCGATAGGAGGATGAAAAAACTATAATTTCAGTCTTCCCACTGTTCAGCTTCAGCTTGTTATTTAACACCCATTAAGGTCAATATCTTTAACACAATCTTCAAGAGCAGATGTACATGTTGAATAATCCTCAGGCGATGACGTTTCAAAAGATAAATATAGCTGTGTATCATCAGCATAAAAGTGATAAGATAGACCATGAGATCTTGCAATATCAACTAAGGGGGAAGTGTACAAAGAATATAGCAAGGGACCCAACACGGAACCCTGAGGTACACCATAAGGTAAGGCATGCACATCAGAAGAGACATATTGGATTCTGACATACTGAGTGCGATCAGATAGATATGAACGAAACCAGTCGAGTGCCTGGTCACAAATGCCAAAACAGGTAGATAGTCTAGCAAGGAGATTCATCTCCTTTGTTGTTTGAGGGATCAGAAATTCTGACCCCTCTCCTGTGTTGTTTGGGGGGTTAGAAATTCTGACTCCTCTCCTGTGTTGTTTGGGGGATCAGAAATTCTGACTCCTCTCCTGTGTTGTTTGGGGGTCAGAAATTCTGACTCCTCTCCTTTGTTGTTTGGGGGTCAGAAATTCTGACTCCTCTCCTTTGCTGTTTGGGGGTCAGAAATTCTGACTCCTCTCCTTTGCTGTTGGGGGTCAGAAATTCTGACTCCTCTCCTTTGCTATTTGGGGGATCAGAAATTCTGACCCTCTCCTTTGTTGTTTGGGGGGTCAGAAATTTTGAATCCTCTCCTGTGTTGTTTGGGGGATCAGAAATTCTGACTCCTCTCCTGTGTTGTTTGGGGGACAAAATAAAGTTGAAATAAAGAATAGGAAATTGCTTGGAAGAGTTTTACGATTGGTAGCAAACAGGGAGACGTTCCCTGTGAGTTTTAACACCAGTTTAAGATTAAGAGTAAACTGCAAAAAATCGTCTTTGGAATTAAATGGCAAAAATGAATTCTCTAGGTTTCACTTCCAGCCAATTTTACACTCATTTCCAGCGGAACTTCGAAACCTTCAACGTAAAAAAAAAAACTGTTCTTCGAGACAGGTTTCTAATTTATACGGAAAAAGCAGCCTGTTTTGAGGTGATTCTCAGTATTTTCTCTGAATTTTACCAAGTTGGAACACCACATTTTATTTTGGAAGGCGTTTGAATGTTTATGATAGCATGCCCTTACCATTGTCATTGATGTCGTTAACTGTAACTGTGACCTGAGTAAATAAAGAAAATAAACATTCATTTTAAAAAAAATAGAAAGAATTACCAGTGCAATTTATTAATTTCTGACAAAATATTAAATGTTTTTCTGCTGATTATGACTGATTAACGTTGCATTTTTCACGATCCCCCGGCCCGTGAGTCACCTACTCGGGATGTTCCTTTGTAAATTCTTTGAGTTATCACTTTTAATATTAATATGTAGTATTACGGTACTGCCATTTATCTTACCCGTACGGTTGATGATTTTCGTGTATTATTAGGTAAAGCCTGGTCAGTGGCCGTGATGTCTAACGAAAACACTCCCCTTCCTTCTGCATCTAAAGTCATCTCCGAATTTTCTATGTCCAAAACTTTCTTTACACTTAGTACGCCCTAAAACAATAGAAATAACAATTCAAACAAGATCTAGTCAAAATATGCTACACAATTCTGAACAGTTTACTCCCAAACGATTTGTGACTATATATAAAATATAAAGATTCACGACTTTTAACAAGGTCAATTTTCCTCAAAATTGTTTTAAATGCTCCAGATGTAGTGATAATCTTACTGTTATTCTGATCAAGTTTGACAAAGTTTAAGTAGTGCGATAGCAGCAAAGAATTACGAAAATACCAAGAGGTATCCTGCACGTTCATAGCTTTTGCTTTACTTATTAGACCTGTTTCATTTATTTATTTTTTTCTTTTCCGCCCTTTTCGTCGTGGTTGCACGAACTAGGGTTACCGCGCAAACAATTTTTGATGTGTAAAGATTTTTGTTCAAAAAAGGGAAGCTTTCATAGAAAACGAATGACAAAAAATTGACGGCTGCAGGTACTCACAGAGAAGTTCATTATGGACTATAGCCTGCGCCACAGACGGAGCTAGTCTTCTGGTTAAGTCCGTCTGCGAAACAGAGCCGGAATCTTTGCTCTGGGTTCCTCCCTGTGTACCAGGATTTGAGTATGTGCCATGATTGGCCTGTTAAAAGATGCCTTTGTCCAATTGCCAATCAGGTTGAAGGAAAATTTGAAAATTGTTTCCGGCAATCATTATAATAAGTCCTTTGGGGGCTCAGAACAAACATCGGCGCTGCTTAGCTTCGCAGACGTTTCTAACCGTAGTCAAATTTCGTCTGTGAGGCATGTTATATGAACCAGGGTTCTAACTAAAGTATCCAATAACTTATTATGAAAACTGAACAAAACTTACCGTGATAGAATCCACCTGGAAGTATCCATTGTTATCCCCTGCCATCGAGTACCTGATCTCGGCGTTTGAGCCAAAGTCCTTATCGGTTGCATTGATATCAATAACCACGGAATCCACACTGTCTGGACCTTCGTCAATAGACTTGATGTAAGTTGAAAGCGACACGGAAGGGCTAGGTTCAAATTCAGGAGAATTGTCGTTTATGTCCAGTATGGTGACATGTAGCACTGTGGAATCCTGTGAAAAATATGGGCAATATTGATTCAGCTGCCCAGTGTTCTAGGGTTGCAATGATCAGCCATTACTTATTAATGGCAAAAAATAGGAAGAATGAAGGAAGAGAGACTGAAAGAGAGAAACTTTTACACTATTTTGTGTATGTACGATCGGAAGCAACGATCCAAGCAAAGATTAGTGCGGTTCGGGAATATCCCTTCATACATATTAGAAATAGCATCGGTATTACATTATCAAGAACTTGCTTTACTTAGTTAAGTTGGTTTGAAGTATAAGCTGAAGAAGACAGTCACCATAAAAATCAAAGCAAGCAGAGTCTTGTAACCTTCCGTTATCACACAACTCCCTCTATGCAAAACGCATAGGACGACATTGATATTAATAGTTCTTTCCCTTAATTTCTCGAGAAATTTGTTCATCTTAGTGCAAGTGAGCATGATGTTTCAAATTTATACTCACCCAAAGTGTTGGTTGTCCACCGTCTGTGACATTTATTGTAATATTATAGCTTGAATGAAGCTCCCTATCCAGTCCCGTAGGCGAAATTTGTAGAACTCCTGTGTTGCTATTCAAGATGAACTGCCCATTATGCCCAGAAATCATAGCATAAGTCAGAATCTTGTTACTGCCTTCATCCTTATCTGAAACTTGAAGTCTGTAAACAACTGTTCCACCTCCATGAGCCTGAAAAAATTATCAAGTACTGTTAATCTTGGCAACTGGGTAAAGCAAGAGAGTGTAGGGGGAATTGTCGCTTTGCCTAATCCCCCCTTTCGGTCTTTCCATGTTTTTCCCGCTCTATACAATGTGAACGCCTCGAGCAGGCAACCAAGAATGGTTTTACTGTCGCAATATCTTTTTGATGAGTTGTTAGGGTAAAAAAAATGTTTATGCCATTAACTCATTGAATGTCACATGTTCGCACAACATTGGAATTTATTCGACCTTTCGTATTGCTCGTTTGGCTTACTTCTGCTTTTTAAACAGGTGGGAAACGAAAAAAAATTAAACTAAGTATGCTAATCACTGCTGTGTTATTACGATTACCAAGGATGTTAAAAAGAATTAATCTATTGTCACCACAATTGTCTTGCAGACCAACGGCGCAGTTAAGGAAGACCCATCGCAAAAATAACTCGTACGACCATCATTGTTATATCTGCACCAGATCTGCACCAGCATCATCCCGTCATAAAAAGCATAAATATCTATACAGTACTCAAATTAAACTTACCTCACTTATATTTGTGGTGATATAAGCACCACCGTTGATGACGGGTGGGTTGTCATTCTTATCCAATACGGTTACTGTCAGAACTGTTGTTGTGTTTCGACTAGGGATTCCATGGTCAAATGCTATTATCTGTAGTCACCAAAACAGTCTTTAGTCACTTCAAATCAATAAAACAACCGACATAAACAACAAAACTTTATGGGTACAAAAAAAGATTAGATAAGAAGAATGGCCCTTTACAGCGACTCAAACGTGGAATTAAAAGTACATGAAATGCTAAATTCTTGCTGTGCATTCGTCATTTGCACATCTATCATCTGCCTTTCCTTCCCCCACTAAAATTTCTATAACCTTTTTTTTTAAAGTTTGTCCTTGGTATTACAGTCATTCCAAGAGAAATTGGAGACATTATGCTCATGCAAAATTTTGAGAGGCAAAAAGGTGCATCGTGGGACTGAATGCGCAAGAGGAGAATTGTTTGTTTGGCTTTAGAAATGGTAATGCATAAACGATCTTACTGTTAGTGAATAAGACGGGACGGTTTCTCGGTCCATGATCTTTAATGTTGAGACAACTCCGCTGGTATTAACTGCAAACGTATTTCCAATATTTCCACTTGTTATGTTAAAGGACACCTGAACATGCCAAAAATGGATAAGATTATCATTAGTAGTATATCAAGGGTGGAGATGGGCGAGCAGAGTTATATAAAAAAAGTTAGAGGATATACAGGTAGGGAAATGGGTTGTTTAAGTTATTACCCTTCCATTGTCTCCACTATCCAAATCTGATGCTGACATCTAGTAACAATGGAAAAGAGAACATTGTTATTCAGCTGAAATTTTTATAAGTGTACCAGTAATTCTCTGCATTCGGTAAGTTTAAGAAAAAATTGCTGTGGAGACACAGGGTGTTAAAAAGAAAGCAGGGCTGAACTGACAGAAATTTATTACCATGTCACTGTTCACCATACCCTGCGAGCAGAGGCTACATTTTCGCGTATGAGCTGGCGTGCGAAAAGTAGCCTCTGCTGACAACCGTTCAAATCCGTCCAGAAATCTGGACGAATAAATTAAACAAAACGGGTTTTTTCCTGTTCTTGACCGGTTGAGAGCATTGCGTGACCATTATTGCGCCTTTATGCATCCCTTCGCGCCAAATTCTGGAAAAGTTCAAAACAATTTCAAAAATCCCGGTTTATGTATTTAAAAGAGCGTCGTCAACTTGAATAAGCTCTGTATTTTAAAGCTGTCGGAATAACAAAACAAGCTGCTGCCGGTGCTTCTTACGGGACATAGTAAAGATCGTTAATTTATCACATGGTAGTTCTTGTTTGCCAGGAAAAGAATATGGATACTGTGGTGATTTTTGTTGTGTCGCCTCCCAACGCACGGCTAAATTCACTGTTTTAAGACACAAATGGGAAGCAGAAAGTTCAAAAGAATCATCGATCAGCTTTCTTTTAGTTGAACAATGATTCGCCCTCAAGGACTTCAACCTGGTTGGTTTCTTCACGGTGAAACGCTTGTCCTGTTCTGAAAAGAACCAAAGTGGTAAAGTTTTTAAATAATTTTCAGGTACAACTTGCACATAAATGGTCAGGGAAGTTCCGTTTTTAAATGGAAATTTAAGTATTTATAGTTGTTTCAGATATGTTTTATACGACTTGAGACGGATTTTGGCGTCTTGACATTTGATGTCTTCTGCCGCTTTTACTTGCGTGAAATAATCCACCATCCAGTTAGTATTACGCGAATTGCCTTTGAGGATAGAATTATGGGTTTTGGAATAAAATTTTTCGATAAATAATTTCTTTGACTACTGTTTTGTCTATGTTCATTCATAACATTAGTTTAAAACACAATCGTGAGACTACAGTATCCAATTTATTTTAAGCATCACTTCTGCGTAGCGTTGTCGGCGAATTTCATTTTCCAATTTGATCACAACTGTTGTTTACTGGTTAAGCTTAAGCTTATTATAGATTATATAAAAATAAGAACATTTTTGAAAGCTTATTTGCACCCTAAGTTAACTGCTTAAATGGTCATGAAACTACCGTTTTTTGAAATGAAAACTTCGTAAAAACGCGCCGGTGGAATAGTCGTTTATTGGTTATACCAGCGTTCCGAAAAAGTTTTAGAACATTATTCCAGCTTTTGATATATAGCATCAATGCGTCTGTAGTATTTTTTTACAAAGGCGTTAAGATGGTTTGACTCTGGCCAACAGATCATAATATGATCTCTTGCTCTGGCTTAAAAACTTCTTTAACACGAGTGTGTTTACTAAAGGTAATAAGCAGGAAAAAAACTGCCGTTTGGAAGTTAAATGTGCTCCCCGCAAAGCAGACAGGACTTACTACCGTTGATAGCATAAAAAATACTTTCCTAAAATAGACGATCCGTGGAAATTTTGATGCTAAAATACTTAAAACCAGAGGGAGCGAAGCAGAAAAAGAAAACAAAAGCTCGAGGAGAGTTGTTCGAAGTAGTTTTCGCAAGTTTGATTCCCGCGAAAGTCACTCAGATTTGACGAACCAGTTGCTTGCGAATTTAATTGCGAATCGCGTGACGAATTTTGCGCAGGCACGATAGAAAATTGAACGGTTGTTGGCAGAGGCTACGTTTCGCACGCCAGCTCATACCGCGAAAATGTAGCCTCTGCTCGCAGGGTATGTTCACCAGCACTGCTCATTGCTTATGGAAACACGAGATACATCCATTTCAATTTTGAGCGAGACCACGGTTTTTTTAACTTTGAGTGCGATTATCCATCAACACGGATGGAAAAAGCGCCTTAAAAACAGTAAAGATGCCTAGTGTGAATTTTATTTGTTAAATACTAACAAAGATACAGCTGCGAAAAGTCGCAGAATTTTACAGACGTTTGTATGGCGGGCGGAAACTTAGTACTTCGTGATATGGTCTACAAGGTTAACCTGTGGCCATTTACTGTTACGAATGTGTTTTACTAACCTGATACACTACAATAATGTTTGTCTGGCTTTCCATGATGCTGACAGTGTACGGTGCGTTCAAGAACACTGGGTTGTTATCGTTAACGTCTCTGAGTAACACCCGTATTTTAGTGACGTAATTTTTGCTTGCGTCAAAAAATCTTCCCCCGTCATTGGCCAGCATGAAGAACTCGAGCATCTTGTTGTTTTCGTAATCCAATACCTTAGATGTTTTGATGGTGCCATTTACGTCTACTGTGAAACTAATCAAAAGAAAAATTGGTCATAAAAAAAATTAGGGCCAGGAATAGTCTCCCTCAGTCTACTAAGCATGCTACTAGTGCTCAACAGGTTAAAAGCTTTCTACATGCTCAGTACAAGACCACGCTAATTTCCTATCAACCACCATAGTTACACCTGTGGCACATTTTTATTAAGTACACCCTTTCTTCTTTAACATACATCTTTTTTCCGTCCGATGTTAGTATTTTTGTCCAATTGTTTTTGACATTGTAGGGGGTTGAAAGTCAGTTTGGGCTACTGCCCTGTTTTCATCTCCCGTAAACGTGTTGTTGTCTGTATGTCTGTTTTTTTTTTTCTTGACAATTATCAATAAAAACTAAACTAAACTTAATAGTTTTAGTAGTTTTCTGTTGTTCACCATTGCTGCTAATCATGGATTTTTACCTTGAAGCGTCATTTCCATACAGTTCATAGGTTATCTCTCCATATGAACCGAGATCAGCATCTTTAGCCTGAAACACGAACAACAGAACGATAGTTGAACCTATCCTCAACGTCCACCCAGGAGACAGAAGAAAGTGGCCGTTGCAGAGAGTTGGCTGTTAAAAGAAGTTTATAAGAGTCGATGTATGAACTGAACCGCCCGAAAAAGAAGTCGTTGTGGAGATATAGCCGTTAATTTGTGGAGGTTCGATTGTACTAGATTAATGAGAAAGAAAAGGAACATGTTCTGTAAAGCATGCAAGTAGCTTTTATTATTCTGATTATTCATTACTTTTTATATTTAAATGTCGTCGGTTCTTCCCTCCAAATAGACAAGTTGACTTGTGTACACCCAAATTTTTAAGTCATATCACGGCATGGTTTTAATTATCAGGTTAGTCTCGTCAAATTTTCAAGTCGTTACTATTGGGAACATTAAAGAACAATGCCGGGCCGATTTCTGATAGTTCGACACGGCAGGTGGCTGTCAACACCCGGGGCAATTATGCTGTGGAACGATATTTGGACTTGCTCATCTCAGTTTTTAGCACTGAAATCAGAATATTCAACCTGGATGATGCGTAAAATGGTCACAATCAACGGAGCCAGCATAAACCAGGAGAGTCTATATGTGGTCAAAAGTTGAAGAAAACCTAGTACATACCGTCACAGTTCCGATGGCAAAGTTGACTGGGATCTCTTCATTATAAGTGAAATTGTAGGAACCCTGATTAAATGCGGGCTCGTTATCATTAACATTGATCAGTTCAACTGTGATATAGGCAATATCCCACAGCACCTCGGAGGTTTCTGTCTCGTTCGCAAATACCTAAAAAAAATAATTGAATCAAGAGGATCTTAACAGCGGCTGTCTGTAAATATCGAGAATTTGCCGTCAAAACAGAAATTTCGAAATTCTTCATATTCAGTCAGAAAAAACCCTTTGGGGAAACGTTTTCGAAAATCACAATCAAAGTTTCCAAAGAGTTTTCTTTTTCGAGAAAACCGGCAAAAAGTGAAATGCTGCCCCACGCCATATAGTCGCCGGTCTAAAACCTTTGAATTTTACCATTTTCAAAGCCCGGGAAGAAAGACGGTTCAAGGAAACACGTTCATCTTTGGCAAATAAGTACGGCATCCCAGTTACAATTATATAGTATTTGGTAAAAATATTGCAAGATAATGATTTTTTTTTTACTCGGTTAAAAAACGCCCGAAGATTCCTATCGTCAGCACTTTCATAAACGATGAAATTTTGCAAAACTTTGAAGGAAAAAGTCACGGCTTGGTACATGGAATTTTAGAACAATTTTTAACCTCAGAAAAGCCCTATTGTTTTAGTACAATATATAAAAAATCCAGCTTGGGCAATTAACAAGCAACCTGCCGAGAGAGGTAAACGCGCAGTTCATTTTCCATGTTTTTGCATAAAATTTTGAAACAGCAACGCAGCCGCGGGTAACACAAACTCCATGAAATTATATTTAGTGTGCCCAGATATGCATATTTTTGCAATGAAGATGAATATAATGAAATATAATTTTCTATAATGTAGCAGCTAACGAGTATTTAAGTCTTCTATCGTTTTTGTTCTTTTAATTTTTACGTATAAATGGAATAAGTGAAAACTGCCGCGTTGAAGGTCAAGTGCAGCGTCAATACCGACATGATACCAGGATACTGGCTTAACGAAAGCAGAAACTTAAAAATACATGTACAGTATCCCAAATCAAGAATCTTCGATAAAGTGCATCTGAAAGTTTGTTTCATTCGATAAAAACCCGTTACTGAGGAGCTGGAAGTTGTTAGAGTTCAAGTGGGGAAAAACTGCGTTCGGCGAACCAAACAACAAAGGTCAACAAATGATATCGACACCAACTAAGGTACTCCTTTTTAAATTTATTTTTATCAGTGTTTATGTTCATTAAAGATATTGCATTCATTATAAACTAGTCTTGTTGCTTCAGTGACCCAGGGGGAAGGTAGCCCTTAATGCGCCCTTCCCACCTGGTCGATAAAATGTTTTAAATCTATTAAAAATTGTTCAATTGACACAAAATGTTCTTACAAAAAGTAATATAGTTAAAACAAACAACTGAAGGGCACTCGCCTCTTCATAAAATACGCTATTTAACCGGCCAAGAAAGCAATCAAAGTTTCCTCTTATGAACTTTACAGGCAAATTTATCATCAGTGCACTCAGAGGAACCATTTGAGGTACGTCATTACCTGAGTAAAACCTTCCAACTCTTTACAAAGAGTACAGGATCGGCTTCTGAATGGTTCTTTTCTACCATCTATCTCTCACTTGACGGTCTATTCCCACCGTAGGGCACTCAAAAAAGGCCGTAATTCCCACCCTGGGATTTTTCATCGAGCGCAATTATGCTGTTTCGTTTAACAATTTATGTAAAAAATATAGAGAAACTGACTTACATTGCATCAACAAAAAAAAACCGGGATACCCACACTTTAAAAAGAAAGTCCAGCTCCACCGTGAACAAGTGGTAGCTCCCACTTGTTCACGGTGGAGCTGGCCCTTAAAGGAGTGCTTGCACTCGCCTCGGCAGTCAAGGGTCTCTGATACGCGGGTTAACCCTGCTCATTGACCCAACGGCTATGCCACGTTGATGAGCCCCAACAAGGGAGAAACAACTGTCCATGGCTGCCACTGCCGGGGTGATATGGTTGTGCGCATGCGTAAGGTACTGGCCATACCGCGGAGTTGGTAGGTGTGCTTCATTGCTGTCAGTTGGTAATAATAGTTTTTGGCAAGTAGGCCTCTTGGATATGGCTCTTTTAAATTTCAGAGTATCCTGACAAATCCCAAAATTTCACAAATTAACACCTTACTCTTATCATATTTCATTGCTTACTATTCCTCCGCATTCACACTTAATCAGTTCCACAACCACGATGCCGAAGTGTACGCTCAGTAGCGTCTTGTTTCTGATTGGATAGGAAACAATACGAATGATTTGCGCCTTTCCGATTGGCCAAAATGCCGCCGTTCGTTGGTTGTTGTTGATTTCAGTCTGCATTTTTGCTTGCGTAATGAGCAGTGAATACACAGGCGAGTTCGTTATGAAATTTCTGCCGGCTCAGTTTTCTTGAATTTGAAGAATGCCTAAATAGAAATTTCATCTAATAATTCACCGATTATTTGAATGCAATTAGATACCGGCTACAAGTTACAGAAGCGACAAACGGGCTCACTTTTCAAATAATCATTTCATGAATGGAATCTTGACCTGGTTTGACTGTAATTCTTCCTTCAGAAACCTGTGAGTTATTCTGAGCGATCTTCGCTTTCATGACAACACTTTCAGTTCGTGAAATATGATGCTTCAGCCTAATTTTTTTTTTCACTGCTTTCGGTAAAGAACGAAGTCAACGAGCTATTTATTATTTGTAGCTGTTAAATAAAGGAACGGCAAGCTCCAGCTAGCAGTATTTCATCACAAAAACAACACATTTAATTTTTTTTTTAGGAAGCGCCATCTGAACATGGACGTACTTAAAAATTTTCTTTTTCCTAAAATTGATTTCAAAAGAGACATTTGCGCCAAAATTTGATTTCCTTATGGTAAGCGCTTACTGGCTAATAACATGACAGGTCAAGCAGACGTTAGATTATGTAAATTAGAGGGCGGTTGACGGCTTGTTAAATAAATGTATCAGGCGTTATTTTTTTCCCTCTCAAGCGAAAGAAGCAAGGAAGCAAAAAAAATAAATAAATAAAAAAAAATAAATAAATAACGCCTAATCTCAGGTTAGGGTCGCAGTTGCGTAATCGGCTAATCCCTCAACTTAGAGTTTCCTCTGGCCAGACGGGTCACACAGGTGAGTCGGTTCAAACCCCGAAAAATCAAAATAATAATTCTTTCTTCCTCGAAAAAGTTAAAGAATAAATCAAAGAAATCACAGAAATCGAATTGATTTCGAGATATCTCGAACTAATTCGGCTCTCACTTCGTCAATTACTCGAATAAAACCGAAAACCTACAGACTTTACATGCCCAATCTTGTCAAAAAATTGTAACTTTGATACATTCCTGAGCGTCGCGAATCCTTTACTTCGCGCTCCGCCGAAGTAATTATTTTTTGTAGGAAGAATTTTCGTATTCAAAACATGTTCAACCTCTAGCGAAAAAGTTTTTAAGTAACTTGTTGAGCGACTGTTTGGCAGCACAATCGACCGCTTCTCTTTATTATAACATGTAACGAAAACTCCGCACGGCTGATAACGATTTTAGGTGAGTTCTGTTTTTAATCATTCTTAAGTAGTACTTGTTTATGTTAGATTACTTGCTAGTAAAGCAAAATAATTATATACTGGTTGTTGTGTACCGGGGCACAGTCAGAGCTTGCCGCGATGGCAGTTGATGTAAGCTTTCCGGTACACAGAAGCTGTGCGTGGTCTCTGCTACTTTATTTTTGGCCATTCACTTTTACCGAAGTGATGTTTGATGGGCATGAAGATCTTTTTTTTTTTTTCAAACCACAAATCAGTCTCGTCGACGAACGGATTCACTGGGAAAAAGCAAGAAGGGTCAGAACCTTGACCAGAACATAAATGAAAGACGTATTATTTAGACTTCGGATGTGCATGAGGCAAAAATGAGAGTAGTGTTTGTCAGAGGAAGTCTCACTATTCTAGCCTTGAAATTGTTTAATAGTCCCACGTTCTAATCAATAAGCACTTAAGAGCATATTATTTTCCCTCAAAGTAGGGAATTTTTTTTTTTATATA
>JBBMOI010000001.1:65157500-65205000 GCA_038088405.1 Porites divaricata | reverse complement strand
CGTCCAGTGACATCACTACTCCTTGACCTTTAATTTGCTTTAATTCATGCAAAAAGTAAAACATGATTTTTAAGTGGCAAACAGAGAAATATCGTTTGGAAATGTCTGCATGAGACAGAATTGCTTTATTTTTTCGATCATAGTTCTCAAACTATCAACTGCATGCAATACAACTCTGAACCGGTTGTACTGAATTCTATAATCAAACTCGGTTGCAATTACGCAATGAAATAAACACACACACGGAACACTTAGTTCAAAAACACAATGATTAATTGCTTTAATTGAAAAGAAGCTATTTGGTCCTTAATGAAAAAGTAAGGAAACAAGAAAGAAAACCTAACAGAATCATTACACTTCACGGTAAAAAAAGCAAGACGGTCGAATTATAATATTGATCTCAGAAAACTTTGCGTAAACAAAATCACCGGCCGCCGAAATCACAAAGCGGCTCCAAATGAAAAACCTACCGACTATCCGCTATGATTCTTCATTCGCAGTTCAATTTAGCATTTCAGTTTCGAAGACAAGGGCAATTTGGCTGTTTAAGATAAAGATTAAGCTTATCGAAATGTTTGAACTACACGAAAGAATGCCAGGGATGCGATCCGCTGAATATCAAGCAACAATCCCATTAACATTTTTTATAATTATACATAATTATGCTAATGCTTAGACAATCAACTAATCAAAATCACTGCCCGGTTTTCGGGTAGTGAGTGATGTCACTGGATGGCATTAACGGCCGGTCGATTCAGACTTGTTGAGAGGAGAAAAATGACTTCAAGCAATCTGATGAGTTTCAGGCTATCATAAACTTAGAATTTTGTATTTTTAATGACACATTTTTTGGCCTGATTTACACTGCAGTGCACCTCACTAAAACCTGTTTTTTTTTTTTTCAAAGGATAAACATGAATACTGCAGATAACCGGGCTTTCCTTATGTTGCATTTAAGGTGGCTCCCTAGAGTAAATTGGCCGTGCGCAGCCTGAGCACTAGTATGGCGCGCGCTTTAAAATCCGCGCGACGTCCACGCAAAAATTAAAACTAACATGGCCTCGCAGTTTCGAAATATTCCACCCAAAAAACTTTATTAACGTTCTGTTGAAGCTCATTGTGCAAAAAGTTTGATTAGTGTAGGTCAAACATTTATGAGAGGAGACAATGTTACACCGGTTAAAAGTCACTATCGATCTCCATAAGAGTAAATTGTATGCAAAAACAAAGCAGAAATTTTCCAAAGACATCAATTCTTTCGCTTCAAAAGTAGACAAACGTTAAATAGTCGAAGTAAATGTTGGGTGGAAACTTTACTTAGAAAACAAAGAAGTAAGTACACTAAATCAGAAGGAAGCAATGTTGCTGTTTCTGGCCTTTGGTTCACGGTCAGTGGAAAGATCTGAAAGATCGAGCCAATTCCCGAAAAAACACTGAAGATTGTCTTCACTGGCGGAGCTCCTCGGGTCACTTTATTTCTCTTAAATTTGATTTGATTTAATTATTCTAGAAGTGGCTTTAAGACAAGATAACGGGGAGTGTAAATTTTTGTCTTGTCTTGCCGACTCTATTACATTGTTTTTAAAACTTATCGGAAAAAAGGTTCCCACGTAATTCGCATCCTAATCGAAGGAACCTTTCCATCGAAGAACCAACATCCTTGTATTTTTTCTTGTTTCAAACGTCCTTCAACGTACATGCAAGATGCACTAGAAAATGTTTTTGCACAACGAGAAATAATTTTTACTCACAGATTGACCCTTGAAGAAAGCAATAGTTGTCCGTCGAGACCTACGGTCTTATACGTGTAGCTGAGGACAATGGACGTGATGTACGATTTATAGATCGGCGCCATCTTCTACAGCAGACTTTTAAAGAAAAACTTCGCCGTCGAAATTATCCCTAAAGAAGAACAAGGTTGAAAAAGTATTCGGAAGTGGGCTGACATTTAAAGATCTGCAAACAGTGTACAGCAGATTAGGAAATGAAGGGCTTATTGCGATCCTTGCACAACCACCGTCTTCATCTCCGACGATCGCCATCCTCACGAGTGACCACCACGGTTCGAATTTTAACTACAATAGTCAAGTACTTCGAAGAAAACATCCTGTGTTAGGTATAAAATTGAATCCGCTAACTCTCCTTTTTCAACTGGCGAGATATCACCGTAATAATACTAATAAACGGCTTCAAAACAATGGCTTTCGTACTCTTCAAAGAAACCACATGTTTTCAGTAGCTTTGGGCATTATGCGCATGCGGGCGTGATGGCTCGCGCGCGTATTTTGCTCACACGACCCCGAATCACGCGTGTTTTTCGGATTTTTGTGACGTCAGCGTAGTTAATTAAGCGTGAATTTCTCGCGTTTCCTTCGGTAAATTTTTTTAAAAATCGCCTCATTTCTTAACAGTCGCAGTACCTTTGTATTGTCATTTTTTTGTCAAAATCTGTAAGAGCTAAACTCCTCTATTAAGAAAAATTACAAATTTCAAAATATTGGCAAAACCGTCTTAACGACCCCAAGTTTTTTCCACTTTAAAATGTTAAGCAATATCATTAATATAAAGAGGCAAAAGTTTAGAGACATTTCACCGCGGGAAATTAGAAATATTAAGGAAAAATGGGCAAAAATGACAAAATTACTGCCTGTTTAAGGATGTGGTGTTTCCATGGCAACGGTCTTAATCCAGAAAATGAAACTTGAAAAAGGAGCCTTCTTATATGGGTAACCTTAGCGGTGAATCTCGTGAACAATATCGCAAAGACAAAGTAACTAGATTTCCTTCTGTAACGTATGCTTGATAGCTCGGATTATTAGTAAATACTCTAGGGAGCCACCTTAAGGCTGGTATAGCTTGTTTCTCAAAGATATTCTGGGAACCAGGATTTACCAGATTTGATCAAGAATACCCTGTTTAACCAGACTAATTTTTCTCAGTTGGTTCAAGCCTGGTTAAACCCAATTGTTAATTCAGTTCTTCAAGAGCCAGGTTTAGCCTGGCTTTTCTGGTTAATAATAATAATAATAATACTTATATAGCGCCGATCTCAATATTGCTATTTTCATCAGCGCAAAAAAAAAATAAATAAATAAATAAAAATATTTAAAATAAAAATAAAAATAAAAATGAGATAAAAAATAATAATAAGTGCATAAAGTATGCATGCAAAAAGTGCATGAACCAACCAAAAAGAGTAAAACAATTATGTCAACACTAAAACTACCTAGACTACTTAAATCGTAAAAAACTGCATAAAACCTACTAAAGGCGAGATTAAAAAGCACATAAAATTACAAAAAAACTTTCTGAAATAAAAATGTCTTGAGTGTCTTTTTAAAAGATGCTACTGAGCGGCTACTCCTAATTAAATAGGGCAATGAATTCCATAGTTGAGGAGCAGCAGCAGCAGCAAAAGATCGATCTCCCAACGTTGTTTAAGTCTTGAATTTCACAGGATTTAGTAGCAGTCCATCACAATCAGAGCGTAACTTATATCTACATGCCTCTTTAAGACTAATAAGTTCCTGAAGATAAAAAGCGCTAAGCCATTGATAGCCTTATACGTTAACAATAATATCTCAAAGTCAATTCGGAATTTAACTGGCAGCCAGTGCAGATTATAAAGCAACGGTCTTACATGGCAGTATTTAGATTCCAGGAAAATTAACCTAGCGGCAGCATTTTGGACCCTCCGTAGCTTATTAAGCTGGTAAGCTGGCAGGCCATAGAGCAAGCTGTTACAATAGTCGACACGACTTGAGACAAATGCGTGAATGAGCGTCTCAGTGGACCGCCTAGAAAGATATTTCCTAATTCTTCTTTTATTATACAGGTAATGAAAAGCATTGGAACAAGTATTATTTACATGAGAATTCATTGAGAGAGTCGAGTCTAACCATGTCCCCAAGTTCTTAACTACCCCTTTTGGTCTAATTGCACAGTCTCCAATTAAAATATGATCAATATTAACTTTGGTTAGTTGTTTCTTGGTACCAATCATTAGGAATTCCGTTTTATCGTCATTGAGAAGTAGTTTATCATTGGTCATCCAATTACATATATCATCCACACAGTGCTGTATAGCAATGACAGCCTCAAATTGCCCGGTGCTTATGTTTGGACTGAAAGACACATACAACTGCGTGTCGTCAGCGTAGCAGTGAACCGTGGGAAGGTGCACCTTGATGACATCAAACAATTTGCTTGCATACATCGTGAAAAGCAATGGCCCGAGGCAAGAGCCCTGTGGTACCCCGAAATCCAAATTCAAACTCCGAGATAGATTTCCTTGGACCATAACACGTTGAGATCTTCCATTAAGGTAGGAACGGAACCATTCAGGTGCCGTTCCAGATATACCAAATTTTGAGTGAAGCCGACTGAGTAAAACATTGTGATCCACAGTATCAAATGCCGCGCTAAGATCTAATAAAACCACTAGTGTTACATGCTGTTTGTTCATGTTCAACAAGATGTCATTTTTCACTCTCAGCAACGCTCTTTCTGTGCTATAATTCTTCCTATAAGATGACTCATTGGCAGGGTAAAGATTGTTCTTGCAAATGTGACTATGAGTTTGGTTATAGACGGCTGACTCTGTCAGCTTCGAAACAAATGGTAAGTTACTAACGGGACGAAAATTCTTGAAGAGAATGTCGAGGCCAGGTTTTTTTAAGTAACGGTAGTACTAAAGCTTCCTTCCAGGAGACAGGAAATTGACCAGAGTCACTTTAAGGACATATTGATTAATCTTGTAAGTACAGGAAGTAGGACATCACATCGGCTGACCAGAGTTGAAGGCATAGGGTCAAGAGCACAAGATTTTAGAGACGAATGCTGCATAACAGACTTCACATCTTGTTCCGTTAACATGTTAAATTCAGTGAGATGGACGAAAGACGACTCAATGCCCTCTTTGTCACGTGTATTATAGTTTACAGCACCATGACAATCGAGGCGACTCCTAATATTCACTATTTTCTGTATAAAGAACTTCCCGATGTCCTCGGCGAATTGAGCCCTATCAATAGTGTTAGGTTAATAGGTTATTGAATGAGAAACCAAGCTAGCCAGAAAAACACTGGTATACATGTACCAGGATAAGCTGGGTTATTGACTTACTTAAAGAGCATGGTAAAGCCTGGTTTACCAGTCTTGCCAAACTAACCAGGAATACCCTGGTTAACCAGGCTTTTTGCACATATGGTTCAAGCCTGGTAAGCATGGTGCATTCAGAATTTCACAAGCCTGGTTTAAGTCTGGTTTTCCTGGTTCTTAGATAAACCAGACTTACCAGGAACACCATGGTTAACCAGGCTTTTTGCACATATGGTTCAAGTCTGGTTACCCTGGTTCAATCAGCCACTTTGACAGTCTGGTAAAGCCTAGCCTGGTTTGAAAACCAGAGAAGCCTGGTTGGTTCAACAAGGCTTGCACCCTGGTAAACCCTGGTTTAACCAGGCTTTTGGCACACAGGTTTTTCGTACGGTATCAGACATGTCTTTTATACTTTTTTGGTAGACCAGTGTTCGTATGACAAAAGTTTAGCCCCGTCTTCTTAGCGCTTTGTATCCGTAGTTTTTGTTGTAGTGCTATTTGTTAATGTGCAGTTTAGTTTCGCCGTCTTACCAGCCATTTTTGTTCCTCCTCTATTTTTCTTGGCAACCTTCATTTCGAAACGTCGGGTAAATTTTGACCGTTTATTGTTACCGTCATTTAGCCATTTTTCGATTGCACATTTTTAAGGATTGCTGGGTAACTTTCCCCTCTTTCTCCCGCTTTCCACCCTTTTATAATTAGAACTCCCATCACACGCCCTTTCCTCTCTCATCTCCCAGACCCCTCACAGTGGTCCCACCCCTTATTCTCCTGAGGTCTCGCCCCCTGTCCACCTCCACTAAACTCTTCGTTCAATTTCACCCCGCTTGTACCATAATTTAACGTTCCTATACATTGTACGTTCGTTAAATATCATTATTATTAAGCGACTAAGTAACTAGCCCTTGTCCAGGCAAAAATGCACTTGACCGGAAAATCTTTATCGTGCCTTACCAGTTTAGTGATTTCCAACTCTTTTTCAACAAAGATTTGAATAGAGAACAAAGAAAGGTAGTTGTTCCATTGTTAATAACAGAGGCTTGCCTAATTATAACTTAGGGGAAGTTACAGATTTTAATTGAATGAATCTGGAACCAGTTTCAAATTAATAACCCATGGAGCCTGATTAACTCCATATATTAAAATATATGGAGTATATAAATACATATGGAGAATATAAACTGTTAACTAAACTTATGCGGCGTGGGCTGTGATAAAAGGCTATGAATATACTTGTACAGTTGTCGCGAAAAAAAAAAAAAAAAAATTTTTGCAAATAAGAGCGGCTGAAAAAAATGGAAGAAATTGCCCAGGCTCTCCTCTCCTTCCGCCTCTCCAAATAAAATGCTCCTTTCCTAATAAAGTAGCTATAGCCTGAGATTGGTCTATATTTTTTGTATTGATTGCCTTTTTTTTTTTGTTCAATCAGTTAACAACGAAATCAAGAGACATCCCTCGCAGATGCCAAGATTGACACGCATTGGACACGGCAAATGATCTTCCAATCAGCTCGTTTAGGAGACTCACACTCTTAACTTCCCATTTTGGGTATTCTTCTCTGAAGAAACGATCTTCTTATTACAAGAATTAAAATTTCTATTCTTTTGATAAGAATTGAACTTCTTGTAAGGAGATCACACAGGAAAGATTTCTTCTCAAAAGAATGCATTACATCTGAATCTCTTGAGAAGAATCAAAATTCTATGAAGTCTTAAGAAAAGACTGAGAATTGTTATCTGAAGAATGAGAATTCTTGTTACCAGGTCATACATAAGAGAGTTCTTCTTGAACTTCTTGTAAGGAGATCACACAGGAAAGATTTCTTCTCAAAAGAATGCATTACATCCGAATCTCTTGAGAAGAATCACTATTCTATGAAGTCTTAAGAAAAGACTGAAAATTCTTATCTCAAGAATGAGAATTCTTGTTACCAGGTCATTCATGAGAGAGTTGTTCTGGAAGGAATTACTGTTGTCTCAATGTTCTGAGAAGATTAACCATTTCAGAAATTACAGAAGAAGAACGAAAATCCTTGTGATAAGAATGAGGATTCTTCTTACTAAACCGGCATTTTCTGAGAGTTTTTTTTTTTTTTTTTTTTTTCAAGAAAGAATGTTTACATCTACATGTTTTGAATCTCATTAGGTGGAAAAAATAGTTCCTTTTTACAAAAACTTTAGTATTAATGAAACGAAGAATTAAAAATAATCTTGATTGATCTTTAACCGGCGGAAATACGAGATTTATATCAGCGTTGACAGATTTTTATAGGTATCATCGATCGCGCCGATCGCGCCCTGGGCACGAATGCACCGTAAATCCGCTGACTTTTTTAAAAATTTTTTACGTGTATTACGTGTTCTATCAGTCTTGCTCGATCAACGGTCAAGTGTCCAAGTTTCTGTACTGGCAATCTCCTAAAATAAGTGATTTTTTAATTCGCACCGATTTTGAAGTTAACCTACCTCGAAGTCCAGTTGCTCGTGGTCAGTGGCTTCTGAAGAATGGTGTTCCTGATGAGACTGTTCGCGTTTTAAAAGGTAAGCTTACCTGTTTTGGCCCGCGATCGAACTGAGAACAATGGCGCTCCCAAAGTAGAAGCTCTACGCGTTCAGTGCCATTTTGAATCATAAGAAAGCACTTCTTACAGCACAATTTACCGCATTTAAACACTTGTTTTCTGTTTTTTTTTTTTCTTTCACGCTTTGTGTCACATTTAGCGCTCAATGTTGCGTAAATATGGTTAGAACGCATGCAGAATATAATAACTATGTAAATTTATGCTCTCCCTTTGGCGCCCAGGGAAAAGTTAGTCATCATAGTCATTTATAATATTAGAAAATAGTGTTAATGGGCCAACATTGCGAACATTGATTGATAGAGATTTGAATTATCTCTTCTTTTCTTTCCTTCAAAGTTTTCACCAGTGCATAAGCATAAGCACAAGCAAGCAAGTGAAAACTGTGGTGACATAAGCATAAGCACAAGAAAAACAGACAAGGTCGTTCTTCTTGTGCTTGTGCTTGTGCTTATGTTGTAAAACAGGGTTGGCATAAACACGAGCTTAAGCACAAAGCTATGGACCAAAAAGAGGTCACATTGACCCAGACCTTATGCGAACATATCAAAAGCAATATGGCAGACTCTTCGTTTGCCATCTTGTTTATCATCAGGTTGAGGAGAGTTAGTATCGAGAATTGAGCCAAATATGCCATTCTGCATGTGTGAATGTCTTTACGCTTATGCTTATTTGCTAGTGAAAACCATTCTGTAGAGAATGGGCCCTGTAATTGGTAAAGTCAGACACTTTAACCCATCTTGGGCTGTAAGTTGCAATTGTTCCGACCAAATAAACCCTAACATCAAAATACACTTTATCCACACTGTCCTCTATACGTTTCCTATGGTACTGATAAGTAGAATTTGTCTAACAGACAAGACCTTTTGTTGCTTTTTGATCATGTATATCCTTTTCATGGCCTTTTATGATTGACTGAGCAGTGTTACAATAAAGGAGGACAATAAATGTTGGTATTAAACTTTTTGACTCTGGGGCAAGATTTTGTCCAGAAGGGTGTCCAGACACCCTTTGGACACCCACATTGGTAAGATTATATATTCACGGAAAATTCTCTTTATCTCTCAAAATTTTATGAGAAAACGTACATCCTGGATGCCCAGAGTTTGCAATGTTGGCCAGAAGCCTGCTTAGAGTGAAAGGGTTAAGTGAAGAGGTCATGCATAAGAGATTGCTTAATTAGCTCTTATTAACTGAGCGGGAGGTCTTCATGGGAGAATCTTGACTGAGGTCGCCAGTACAGACCGATCGCAGTGAGGTCTGTACCAGCAACCAAGGTCAAGATTCTCCCATACAGACCGACCTAGCTCAGTTAATAAGATGTTTATTATATGGCCAAACAAGAAAGCAATTGAACAAAAACACCAAGTTCAACTTCATCTTTGCTTGTAGCTTCCTCGGCAGAACTCAAATTTTCCAACTTCTGCTCATTTTCTTTACCTGCTTCCCCGTGAAGGTCGACTGATTCTTTCATTTAATAGTCTTATTAACAGGAAGAAGCCAATTTTTTCATATTCTTTGTTTGTAACTTTTTGAGGACAACTGTTACAAAAAGATCGGTCTAGATGCTGGTCTAGATGGGAAAATCTAGACTGCGGTCAAGATCGATTTTAGCCAATCAAATTCTTGAATTTGTTTGTTTCCAGTCCTTTTGAGACATGACCATATAATAAAGACCAAATAATAAAGGTGTCTAGTTATTATTAGGGTTGATCGTGGATGGAAATTTCAATAAGAAAACCTTAGCCACAATATCATACAAACACGCACATCTTTCTACATTTAACTAATGGTATTTCTATACTTTTACCTTTTGTTATTACAGTGCATGGTGTAGGTGTCAGGTCAAAGATCCATTGTAGGAGAAGATGAAAAATGAGAAGTACACAGTATCATAATTGTGTAGCAAAGCTTCTTACTTAAGCAGTTGGCTGAAACTAGTAACACCTTTTGCATCTTGGGTTCCTATGACTATAGGCAACAATCTGTGATAAAACTGGTTGACATACACTGTAGAGAACCCCCTTTCTCCAATTCAGTGTTGTTTATTAGCACAAAAAGTGTAAGTTTGGTCTGGGACAAAAGAAATCAAAGAGAAGGAATAAGATGATACCACAGTTGGTATGCCTGTCCATACTTTTGCTACTTTTTTGTAATAATTTAATATTGCAACATGACAACAATTTTATCACAGATTGTAGCAGTCAGAGTGGTAAGGTACATGTACATTTTCAGCGTGCAAAGAAAGTTGTGTCCGATAGCCCGGGGCAAGTGGATTTTGCCACTGTGCTAGTGATTTTTGTTCTTAACTTGCCCGACAGGCAAGTGCTGTTTTTTTTGGGGAAATGCAAATTACAGGAGGATTGTAATCAGTCCTGCTAATCAAAAAGGGTTCTAGGGCTAGTTGAAATGACTTGTGGGCTAGTACATGCTAGCTACCACTTGCCCGAATGGAAGGCTGTAAAACTGACCTTCTTTTCACTCTGATTTTGTTAATGTTTTTTATGTATATATAATTTTGGGAGTTGTTTCTTGATAAGTTGGTTTTAATTTCCCTGCTTTGGACAGTCTTGATTTTGAAGAGTCTTTAAATTTCAAAGGATGTCATTGAATTCAATAAATCAAGTCTAAATTTGCACAAGGGTCCATCCTTGAATTTTTTCCAAACTGGATATGATAAAATTAAGTTTGGATGTTTTGAGTACAGATTTGATTATTTCTTTTTCTCTAAATTCTGTCGTTTAGCCTTTTACAAAAGGTAGCGCAATTAATGCTTGTGTACTAATCTACAAGCAAAGTGACCAGTAAAGCTCTTTGTACGTGTATCATTTCCATACCCTTGCCCAAGTCGCATAGATTTTTCATGGACAGACCTCAGGGCAGGGCTGTGACAGTCATTTTGTGGATTACAACTTGTATTCAGCCAGCAGCCCATTTGCTAAATGTTATGTCTTATAGAAAGTATGCCTCTAGTATAAAATGGAGACGTTTAAAATATTGGGCAGTATTAATGTTGATTTAGTTGCATTAGTAATTTAATGTACATGTACAAGATGTAAGTAATTTCAATATTTAATTTATATCTAATTATATATAAGAATAATAAATAATAATAATAGATTGTATACATAAATTATGTTGTTCCATGCTTGTTTAGAAATAATGTTGATTTGGTTGTATTAATAATTTAATGTGAAAGATGTAATAATATCAATATCCCTTACATCTATTTACGTAATGGTTTCACTCGCTTGCACTTGAATTATTTCCGACGTTCTGAATAAATATTGTTTCACTTAACAATGTTTCCGTTTACCTGTAAAAGAGTTCTTATTCTGCAAAAGTTATTTAATTTCTTCACCAAGATTTATTCTACTTTTCAGGCAAATGTTAACATACATAGAAAAAATGAGATTTTTCTCTGTTAGAATTACTCTTGAGAGATCCGGAGAAGAACAAGAATCCTTTTAACAAGAACCTTTAAAAAACGAGATTTTTCTCAACGGAATAATAAATCTTCAACGAAGAAGAAGGCTTATCCATCAAACACCCTTTAAACGATAAGATTCTTTTCAGACGGATAGTAAATCTTAGGAGGGGAACAAGAATTCACCCAACAAGATCACATAAAAGATGAGATTCTCTTCAAAGGAACGTTTAATCTTTAGGGAAGAACAGTGATTCTTTTATCAAGATCGTTTAAAAAATTATGTCCTGCCAAGAAGAATATTTATTCTTGGAAAGTACAGAACGATTCTTCCGAGAAGATTCCTTAAGACTGAGATTCTTCTCAAAAGAACTTTGTGTCTCGCGAAAAGAATACGAATTCTTCCGAAAAGAACCAACAACGACAAGTTTCTTTTAAAAAGAATTCGTAATGTTAGGGGAAGAACTAGGATTCTTGTCTTGAGAACGATTCTTCCGAGAAGATTCCTTAAGACTGAGATTCTTCTCAAAAGAACTTTGTGTCTCGCGAAAAGAATACGAATTCTTCTGAAAAGAACCAACAACGACAAGTTTCTTTTAAAAAAAATTCGTAATCTTGGGGGAAGAACCAGGATTCTTGTCTCGAGAATAATCATTCAGAATTATAATTCTCCTCTGGGGACGAAGAATCTGAAGATCTAAATTCTTCTTAACAGAAACAATATTCTTCTCGTAAGAATATATTTTCTGTCCGTTTTCTTTCCGGCAATTTCTTTATATAAAATACACCCCACGACTCAAAAAATTTATATCAAGTAAACTGAATTTCAAAAATATATATATTTTGATACGAAACTCCTTACTTTCCTCAGCATTGTTGACATTTATGGAAACGGTCGTTTGACCTTTCAGAGCAGGTTCATTGCGATCGCCCACATCTAACTTTCTAACTAGTCAATTTGACCAGAGTAATAAAAGACTCAGTTAATCTTTCGAGTTTACAAGTAAAAACTATTTTTTCCTGATCACCACGAAAAAATGTGAGTCAAGACAAGTTTTTGGAGTTTGTGTTACCCTCGGTTGCGTGACGGTCTTAATAGTGAATTTTATGCAAAAACATCGAAAATGAACTGCGCGCTTACCTCTCTCGGCGGGTTGCTTTTTAATTGCCCAAGGTGGATTTTTTTATATGTTGTACTAAAACAGTAGGGCTTTACTGAGGTTTAGCAATTCTTCTAAAATTTCATGTACCAAGCCATGATTTTTTCCTTCAAAGTTTCGCAAAATTTCATCGTTTATGAAAGTGCTGGAGATAGGAATCTTCGGGCGTTTTTTAACCGAGTAAAAAATTTATTATCTTGCAATATTTTTACCAAATACTATTGTAACTGGGATGCCTTACTTGCCAAAGATGAACTTGTTTCCTTGAACCGTCTTTCTTCCCGAGGGCTTTGAAAATGATATAATTCAAAGTTTTAGACCGGCGACTATATGGCGTGGGGCAGCATTTCACTTTTTGCCGGTTTTCTCGAAAAAGAAAACTCTTTGGAAACTTTGATTGTGATTTTCGAAAACTTTTCACCAAAGGGTTTTTTCTGACTGAATATGAAGAATTTCAAAATTTCCGTTTTGACGGCAAATTCTCGATATTTACAGACAACCGCTCTAACTTAAGGTATTCCCGCCGAATTACCCAAGGGACTAATACACCCAGGATGGAAGCCTAAGATGGCACTGAGTCCTTTGAATCCATGATAGCCTGCGAGCAAGCTCTCCTATTTGGGTAAGCGAAGTGAGCCTCGCGAGAACGCGCGAGCGAGGGGGCCGAGGAAAGGAGAGCTTGCAACGATCTCTCATAAATTTTAATTTCCACCCCGGAAACCCCGGGACTCCGCAAAGCGTGAAAGCTGTCACCGCAAACGTGCCGCAGATTAGAAAAGTGACAACCGCCTGTCAAGTAAGTTAAGACAGCCGAGGACGCGTAGAATTATTTATTTATTTATAAATCGCTTTCGCAACAGCATCAAAGCAATGTTTTTATGTTTTTTTTTTTTCCACGGAGACATCGAACTTCAATGTGTCCGCTCGGATAAGAACTCACTAATTTGATTCTCGTTTCGTTTACTTTTGAAAAGTCATCCCTACTGCAGTGTAGAAGACTACTCCCCATCGCAATCACAAACAAAAACATCATATATTTGTCCGTCTGGAACTGGAGAATAGCGTTTTCCTGCACTTGGTTCTCTTAAGTTTTACTCCAGTAGCCTCCAACTCTTTCTCCTTTCCTTCTTTACGGTCACGCTACACAGCTACACTGTCAAGTACATGTTTCTGAATTTTTCTACTCAGTAGAATTCAACCGGGCGACGAAACCAATGTTGGAAAACAGCGCTTGACTCACTCTTCACTTTCACTCTCCCGGTTTTCAGAACTAAACAAGGTGCTTGACACAAACGAATACAACTCAGTGATGAAGGGTTTTCATTTTCCTTCCACAAGAACTACAAACTCGATCCGACTTATCCTCGGCTCGCAATATTCTCTTTACGAGAATTACATCAAACGAGCCTGTCTGCTTTGGGGGCTGAAACAAGTTCTCGGTATTTGACACACAGACGAAGCGGCTGCCAGCTTAGCCTGTTATCAATCAACTTTGATTTCCGGAATGTCATTTTTCACCCAATGGTATTTCCCTTTGTCTGGGCGAAGTACAAATGAAAATTTGTAAGGGATGGTTGCAAGCTCTCCTTTCGCCGGCCCCTCGCGGCTTCGCCGCTCGCTTGCGCGTTCTCGCGAGACTCGCTTAACTCGCCCAAATAGGAGAGCTTGCTGGCAGGCTAAATCCATGAGGTTATCAAGACACATAAAATTACTCATTATAACGAATTTTTTGGACCAAAAAAGCATAGGCTACGAGCTCCCTAAGAGAAGGGAGGGGTGGTCGAAGAAGATCAGCTTTGTGAAGGCCGAACGCTCGCTTCATGGTGAAAATTTAAGTTACTGCCTTCAAGGTTGTCTTAAGGGGGTTGGGTGGGGGGGGGGGGGGGGGGGGAGAGAGGAGAGCTGCTGTGTAGCTTGTATAACGCTAAAGTAAATTCAAGAAGAGAAAGAGAGTCCGCAACTCTCACTGCTTCCCTTTCCTTGGCTAGACTGGTAGCAAACCAATTGCCTAATTTTTTTTTCTGGCTGTATCAAAATGGAAGTGATTAATTAAACATTAACACAGATCTACTACTAAATGGAGAGGTTGAAATTGTAATTTGAAACTGAAAGGCTTCTTAAATATTTCAGACTTCTAAAAGCGTCTTCGTACATCTACTTACCTCGAACGAATAGTTGAATTTTTCCTGTTCATAATCTAAGGTAGCATTAATTTTTAGAAGTCCAGATGATGGATCGATTTCGAAGTAGGTACTGTCTTTGCCAGACAACGAATATGCAAAGCGACGGTTTTGAGGCTGTCAAGAAAAAAAAACATAACATGGCTTAGGATTTTAAAATCGAATAATCGAAGTAGCTCAGGTTTTAAACGAAATGCGTATAATCATATTATCACCCGTGTGACAAAAAAGACAAGGAGTTAGAGTACGTACAGTACGTTCTTACCATATTGCACAAAAACCATGTTAACAATTAGCGAAGCTGAACCAGCGTTAGCAAACCTCTTTGTTAACAGTTTTATAATTTACTGTAAAATTACAAAGCAAATGCACACCAAAGCAAATTCAGGCACATCAGAGACCTTTAGCATCAGGTAAACCGCAAACCGCAAACCGCAGTTACGCGTTTGCAGTTTCGCGTTGCCGAGATTTCAAACTTTAGCAAGGCGTTCAGTTCAGTTCATTTTTATTTAATTAGCCAAAATGCAAAACAATACAAGATTACACATAGGAATTGTAAGGTTGCAAGGGAGCCCAGAAGAAACCAGAAGGCTTTATGAAGCCTGGGCTCCCCAGTCTAAAAGAAATAAGCAAAATAAAATTATATTTGCGGAGTGATACGTTAAAAATAGGAACCAAACAGAGACTGAGTTAAGGTAGTTGCACTGCCTAATTTTTATTTCTCAGAACTAATAATCATTTAGGCCTGTTGAAAGCTTATATCACCTAATATTCAAATAATTTGTTTTTTTCTTGAAATGATGAACGGAAAATATTTTACAAGTTAATCATCCGAAATCTTTCATTAATCAGTATTGGTTCTCTTTCTACTTTATACTTACGTTGACATCCTTATCTTGCACATTTAATTGGCCTGTTACCATGTAACCAGGTAAAGCGAGGTCTTCTCTGATTGTGAAGTGGTAGCTGTCCTTTAAAAACTTGGGTGGGTTGTCATTCTTGTCCAGAACGGTTATCAACACAACAGCGGTAGAATTCGATGACGGATCAACTACCTCCGATGCCTGTTCGATAAACAAAAATGAACTTATTAAAGGTGAAAGACAAACTTAAAGGAAGGGCACACACATACCAACTAAAAGGCAGTGGCAGCCATGGACAGCTGTTTCACCCTCATTAGCCATGGGGCTCATCAGTATGTCAGAGCCAGGGAGAGCCCGTGTCTCGAAGACCCTTTTTACTGCCGAGGTGAGCACAAAGCACTCCCTTTAGGGTGAAATAATAATCATTGGACCAAGCATGAATTACACCCTCTTCTTCCCATGGTATATTACGAACCAATTCAATGACAAACTCCCAGTTGGCTCGCAGGATTAATTCAGTTAAGGAGCTGCACCGGTATTGCAAGGTCAGAACTTATTACAATTGAAACTACTACTGCACTTTAACCCTTTGCTAGAAACTTTTGCAATGGGACGCCCGTTCCAGTGTTAGTTTCGAGTTAGTTAGTAGGTGCCCGGGAAACTCTCTGCAAAATTGGATGTCTGTAACGACCCTGACCATAATTAGAGGAGCTGCTGAGGTCGGCCGGAATCATACAGCGAACTGAGTCAAAACTTACTCGAACAGTGATCCTAAAGAAGTCAGTCCTCTCAGCATCCACTGTGCCATTTACAGTGATGTTACCTACGCTTCGGTCGATGGCAAACAATCCTTCATCGTTACCTGAGAGTGGAAGGGAAAAAGATCAAACAAAGGTAATAATATCCTTTAGTAAAGATCTTGAAGAGTACGTCTTTTGCTAGATGATTTGATACTTTAAAATCCATTATATGTAGTGCTTATTTGACTTGACCTAATGGTGCCCAATTTCCTTGAATATTCTGGAGCTGGATCATCAACTACTTGTCTGAAGATTTAAGAATCTAACAGATTGAAGGATGGAGAAGGAAAATGCGTTGAACCACATTGCACCAGATTATTGCAGCTCATGATCCTTCTTATTTCTAAGTTATTAAACAGTTAATGGATGAGGCTGAGTATCTTATGAAGAATTATGGAGATTGAGGAAGGTGCTATCCGTCGAGGCCGTAGGCCGAGGCGGATAACACCCTCCGAGATCTCCATAATTCTTCATATGATACGAAAGCCGAATTCAACAACTGTTTTATTAGTCATTCAAAATAATTCCTAGTTTAAAAACATAGCTAAAACATGCGTACCTCCATCGATCCATCGATGTTCAGTTCATCTTCGATAGTGTACGTTTAGGTTTGTCCAGCTCCGCAAATATTCTCCAAATAACAGATGTCGCCCTTCGAGTTGTCTTCTTGCTGTTCTTGCCATGTTTTTAGCTATTTTTTCGCCTAGTTCTTACTCTTGAAACGAGTGAAATGTCCGCCATTTTTTCAAGTTAACAACCAAAACAACTCAACCTCGTCCCCAGGTCTTCTCGGTTAACGGTGCCTTAACCTGCGAAAACGCTGCATTTTTGACCTCATTTCCTCGTTAAAGTGAAAATTCTTCCAAATTTGGTCATCAGTAACTGGTTATGGTGAATTAAACTTGTGCTTTTAGCCAATCAGAATCGGGGATATATTTTGAATGAATAATAATGTGATTTAACTTACCACTAATTATTTCGTAAAAGACCTCGTTGCCAACACCGGCATCGCCGTCGACCGCCTCCACTTCCATAACAATGGATCCCTGGAAAATATAGAAACACAACTAGTTTCACTTGTCCAAAGTACATTAAGTCATATACACGTGCCGCAGCCGGCTTCAGTGCGTAAACACTCTAAAAAAGCCTGCTGTGCAAAGAAAAGATTATATTAATAAACAAAATTATGTTCTACGTAACTATTTCCTCCAGCAAAAGAATGCTAGTTGATCTTAGGTGGACTTTAAATTGTGCGCTCCTGACAACAGAGATGGAATGCCAGGCATGACCTATTAGTCACCGGGCTATCTTATACACTGTACTAAAATTACCTTGGCCTTGTTTTCGTAGATTTCTTCAAGGTAAATAGATCTTAGAAACCTAGGTGGATTGTCGCTAACATCCGAAACGTCGACTATGACTGTTGTTTCCGACTGCCGAGCGGGGCTCCCGCCATCCTAAGTGACAACAACAGGATTAATTCGTCAATCAATCAATCAATCTATCTATCTATCCATCACGCATTGAGGCACCAAGTTGGTCAATTAATCAATCAAACTAACAAGCAAGGAAAATTTATACTTAGCAAGGGATATCTGCAAAGACGATTCAGCGTCCATTAAAGACAACAGTGTAAAGACGTACTGGCAGACAGTTTTAGCTGAGATTGAATTTCGACCTAACATTTGTCTGATCTGAACTTCGGATTTAAGACTACAACTTTTTATTACGAGACAGTTATATAATTTATTTTCAGTATTAAAGAGCAGATTCGGACATCAACTAATCACTAGTCTCCCTTATGCAGATGAACGAACGCCAAATTCTACAGCATCGGTCGGCTTACCTTTGCAGTAACAAACAAAGTATAGCGCTGCTCATTCTCAAAATCAAGAGGACCATTGAGAGTGATTTTGCCATCGTGGTTGCTTATTGCAAAAGTGTCAGTCTGCGGAACGAAAGGAAGAGAAATTATATTCAAATGCTAAGAGATGAATTCCCAGTAAAAGTCTCAAGTCTCTTCTCAGTGGACATTCGATCAACCTCGTCTCATGGTAAATTGAGCGGCTGTGTATAAAAGTGGGACGGGGACAAGGGGACGGGGACGTGGGGATGCGTGTGTGGGGACTTGGGACTTGGGATCGCGAGACGAGGGACTTGAGGACATCAAGTATGGGACGCGGGGACGTGGGGACTTCAAACACGGGGACGCGGGGACGACAATGATTATTGAAAAAGTCGGAGGTAAATGCGGATATCAGTCACTTTCCTCGTGAATATGTTTTGGTGAAGGCAACCCACCTTGCCCTCCTTATGGTTCCTCCATGCCTGTTTACGAAGCGAAGACACGGCGAAGATTCCGTGCATTGAAGAAAGTTAAACCGTTTCCTGGTCTTCTTGCTGATGGAATATTGGAACCCAAAGCAGGGTGGGGGGGGGGGAGGGGGGGTGCGCGCGGTCGCCAAAATTTATGTAGAATAACAGCATTCGATTCAAAATAGATAAAAAATTACGTGGCCCGATAAGCGAACTTCGAATCCCGAAGTGCCAGCTCCAAAATCCATCGCCTGTACCACTAAACTACGGGGGATTCAACTATTGTAGCAATATTTATTTTGTTTAACATATTTTAAGTGGCAAACCTAACAGTAAATGCTTGCTAACAGTACTTAAAGGTTGATTTCCACTGACGCGTTTTTGGCTATGCACGTTAACGCAAGTAAATTTTAATCACGTAAATAAGATAGAGGCAAGATGTAAATTGTTCAGATTAAACGTGAAGTTGAGCGAGATTCTTCTTTTACGCTTACGTGCGACCTTTCATATATAATTACCTCTATTCAGTTATTTGCGAACGTAAATTTTACGCACGTATGCATGGAAGAATTACGCGACAGTGGTAATCAACCCTAACCCTAATCACGATAGTCAGTGCACTTACTCCTATTATAAAGAAATATTTTGTGTAAACATCATAAGGTGTCCAAGCTGGTTTTGGAAGATGGAATCTAATGTTGACCATAAATAACACATTTTCACGAAGAAAGAGATATCGCATTTACCTCGGACTTTTGCGATAATCATTCACATCCCGCATCCCCTGCGTCCCTGTTTTTGACGTCCCCGCGTCCCATACTTGATGTCCTCAAGTCCCTCGTCTCGCGTCCCCAAGTCCCAAGTCCCCACACACGCGTCCCCACGTCCCCGTCCCCTTGTCCCCGTTCCACTTTTATACACAACCAAATTGAGTCATGAGTCAGTTGAGTATGATTCTGGAGTCTTCAGAGTCTGGCCTGCCCTAACACACACAAGTTTAAGAGCGGCCGTCCGTAAATATCGCCTCGGGTTGTGCAAAATGAAAAAATCGAAAATCCCCAAACTCTGTCAGAATATAGGTCTAGGTAAACCATTTCTAGAAAAATAACTTTTAGTTTGATTGGATTTTTATTTTACGCGTACGGCGACCAAGTCGGTTCGGAGGCTCTCAGATCAGTTTTCACGGGTTCAAGACCATAAATTACTTAAAAATCGTTTAAAAATTAAAGAAGTAAAAAACTCTGCCTATGAAAATCTTTCCTATTCGACAGCAAATCTAATATTTTTCGGATTTTTAATAATTTGACTTATTTTACCGATTTTTGACAGGCATAAAATTGGCAAATTTCAGACACAAAAATCACTACTTGGTATACGCCTTTGAGCCATAACGTACCTACCGATAGAAAGAGCAAGGTGTCTTCCTCAAATAAATGCAATAAAATTCTTGGGCAATTCTGCAGGGAAAATTTTTGAGCGCCAAACAAAAGCGACCCTTGAGGTCAAAACACGCCATTTTGTCACGACATTCGAAGGGTAAAAACAACGATACTCCCGGTTAACAAGATACCAATGCGTTTTCCCGCATGGAACTCTTTCCATTTGCTGAGACAATTTGTTATTAAACAGCTATATTACTTGTTCCGTGCATTTTGTTAGGAAACGTTTGCTAACAAGTGACATTTTGCGTCCTGCAATATCCATACTCTTCGTAAGTTGTCGCGGTCGAAAGCCCATTGAAACGTCATAGCTTTTTAGAACTCAAAATAATTCACCCAATTCAACGTGGAATTGCAACTTTCTTAGTATGATACTAAGAAACCCTATTTATACACCGACCATTTCTTTAAAGCCTATCAAAGATATGCAACAGCATACTGTCTTCCCTTCCTGTGCCAAATACTTGTATATCACCGAGCGGGAATGTCACGTTTGCGTGACACAGAACAGGAAGTGCTATGCACCCCAAACCGGAAGCTGACTGAAAAATTTAAGTAGCAGGCCTTATAGTTGTAAACAATAATCTTTAGAAAGGCTCTAACTTATCACTAGTTAAAACATGAGAGAAAATAAACTGATCTGACTGACTGAACACACTATGACAACCTTCCACTTCCGGTTTAAGAAATAAACTGCAAAAGCCGTGGACGAAGATCCTGCATGATGGGTGCCATCGTTTGATCTCTAGAAAAAAGAGATCTAATCAGCTAAAATATTGAGAAAATAAAACTGAGACGTCCTAGGACTACTGCAACGTGTATCACTCGAGTACACTACGCCGTCAGCAGCTGCAAGATTGGCAGGAAGCATTGTCGCTAAGTTTGCTATAATGTTGTCATCCACAACGAGAACATCTTAAGCTCTTCCCGTGAGACAGCATTCGGCCTTAATCCTTGAATCTGAAACGGACAGCAGATGCGGGCAACGTGCTGCCTTTAATGTATATACTGATGTACATATTTGGAATATTATCACAGGATACCCACCATTATGGAAATGAAGTCAATCTTGGACATCCATATTTGGAATCTATCAACATATGATACCCAAGCGATCAAAACGCAAGAAATTTTATAGTGAAATTTCTTGCGAATTTCCAAAGAAAACGTGTTCAAATATGAATTATTTATGAATGTAATTTTAAAATAGTGAAAATATCCCAAAAATGTGCTTACTTTGAGAGTGGCTCACTCTCCGAAAAGCTGCTCAGTATAGAAAAAAGAAGCTCAAAATCGTACGAGTTGCTTAAAAGTTACCGAGTAGAATCTGTCTAGGCCTAGATTTAAATTTAGCTGAAACTTTGTTTTTCTTTCGGTTGTGTTTTACAGTTAGCGTCAATAACATCCATAACCCCAATTCCACACCCCGACTCCCTGTCCCACCCTACCTCCACACGCACACAAGCCGTGAGACACAGTCCCTCGTTAGCTTGGATGCCAAGAGATTTAGCAGTAAGGCCATTCAACTACTCAGTCCCAAAAGGGTAAATTTTCTTATCAGCTTACCAGATTTTCTGTTACTACGCAAGAAAAAATAATAAAGAACCTTTATTTTAAGACAGTGACACCTTTTACTATGAAGTATTCTCCCTAGTGGCCCTCTGTATTTTACGTCTCCAACTGAAGACGGGACCGCCATTTTACGTGGTCATCCGAGCCACGCGAAGGTCTCGTCGCTTGCACTGCAAAGGGAGTGACTTCACTTCTCAGTTATTTTAAGACCCTGAGTGTTGGTCCAGCCCCGGGAATCGAACCCGCGACCTCCTGCTCTGCAGTCGACACGCTCTACCGACTGAGCTAACACTGCCACGGTTGAAACTGTGCTCTGGAATGTTAGAAGAGAGTAGGTGGACATGCTTAAAATCTCAGTAATTAGTTACACGAGCACGATTTTACGCGTTCATCGGTCAGTTTTCTTCGTTTTTCTTCGTTTTCCAGATCAGCATATCAAACGCAACATTGACACGCCCAACGACACGGGGTACCCAACAAAGTTTAATACGGGGAGTCACTGCCCCAGGAATGAACCCATTACCCATTTATACTGCATTTGTGACTGAAAAGGTGTCCTCTTTCGTGTAATTTCCATTAAAAAATAGTGTCCCTTAAAAAGTCGCTTTTCTTTGCATCCCGCTTTCAATGCACTGTCCCGCTCTTTTACCTATTTTTAAACTGTATGAATAGATGACAAAAAAAACCAGATATTTTCTCTGCATATTGTTTTTTAATCCTTCCTTTTGGGTCCTTTTCTAAACCTTTCATATGTACTTTTGATATTAAAATTCGCTACCCTCCAACATACCTAAAACCTTAGCTACCCCCTTCGGGCAGAGCCAGTTGCCGTATATGCTATTATCATAGAGAGTTGCCCGGGCGCTCAGCTGGGGTAAACTTCCCAAAGTCTTTGCTTCTCCTCGAGAAACTGATATTTTCTCTTATGTAAGTCCCGACGCTGAAAGGTGCTTCTTTACGCATCCTTGAACTGGACAGAAAAAGAGCTGGCTTTCGATTGCATTCCTTTTTGCACACCCCCGGGGGCCCAGGGGGCATACCGATAATTCCGATCGCCGGCTGTGCGTAAGTCTTTCAAATAAAGCCCAGTTTTGAAAGTTAGGAAGTATTGATCATTGAAACGATAAATTATATTGGCCAATAGTTCGGTCTGCAACACAAACCTTCAACGGGGGATAAAAAAGAACAAAAAATGAATACAGATGCAAGATGAATTCGAACGTTAGATTACTCATGCGAGATTTCAATACATAGTAAACAGAAAATGATAGGCTACTTATAAAGGATAAATGTCACCTACTGAGTTCATCACGTTGATTTATAACACGGGGTTCTAATGCCATTTTCTTTTTTATTATTATTCTTTCTTTTTTCTGTCACTCTTCCTGCTGTAAGGACCAGTTTATTGTTTTAATTTTAAAATTTGGTCAGTACTAAAGATGTTACTGATCGAGGTCTACTAAAGATCCTGCTGACCCTCACTAACTAGTTTGTCATCGTGGTTTTGCCTTCACAAATGTCCGTGGTACTGAGTTGCCTGGAGCAGGAATTTCATTCCGCAAGATGTTTGCACGAATTACATAGGAAATTTATCCCTCCTTCCCTCCAAACCAGGATGGGAAAATAGTGCATTTTGGCTTTTGGGCGGCTTCATCCATGATTTGGGGCGGGATGGGGAGGGGGAGGGGGGGGGGGGGGGCGTTGGTTTGCTGCTTCATTCTTCAAGATTCTGTCCAAGATTGTAGCTCAATGGGGTGTTCCTATAATCTGATGATCTTTTGGCCTAAAATAAGCATGCTAGGATCAGCAGACCAGATATCCAAAAATAATAGATAACGCATGTGGCATAATTTTCTGTTTCTCAAATGTTTCGTAATCAGTTCGTCGTACTTTCAACCAGCCAATTTGTTTAAATATATATTGTTTTGTTTTATCCTTTTGTTTACTTCTTCATCGCCTTGCCGTAAGGATCAGTCTGCCGTTTTATATTTTTCTACAAGTTTAATTGTACTGATCCAGGTCTACAAGTGGGAGATCCGGCACCACCCATTAGTTGGTGGCCAGCTGACATATCTCTTTTACTTTTGGATTTTAGTTTTAGGAAGGATTTAGTGCATTATGCAGCACAAATCGTACTTACTCCTACCATAACTTTTCCGACACAGTGCTGCTGACATTCCCCTCCCTCTCCCTCTGGGGCGTCACCCCACCCTAGGACAAACGCGAGTAACGCATTCTCCTTCCCGCTCCGAGCAGTCACGGTGATCAGTGATGTGAGGAGACCGCAATAGCTGGCTATATATTTCCAAAACATCTTCATTTCCTAAGAGATAAGTATTATATTTAGTCTTTATCAATCGTTATGTAAGCCAACGTCGGTAAATCTGTTTTTTTATGTGCATGAATCCAATTGGTAGTAAGTTTTGAACCTGGGGTTTTGAAACAATTGTGATCCGAATACTGTTAAACATTGACCGCCGGTCAAAATTAGGCTTTCGACTGCCAAAGGGCGCATTGTAAGTGAAATAATTAGGCAAAAGAAGTGCAGATAAGTCGAGTCTAATCAATATTACTCAAGAGCATAGAGCTTTTGGAGGAATCTGGCCAACAGAGCATTTTTATTGATTTAACCGCCTTCGAATGTCGTGACAAAATGGCGTGTTTTGACCTCAAGGGTCGCTTTTGTTTGGCGTTCAAAAATTTTCCCTGTAGGATTGCCCAAGAATTTTATTGCATTTATTTGAGGAAGAAATCTTGCTCTTTCTATCGGTAGGTACGTTATGGCTCAAAACCGTATACCAAGTAGTGATTTTTGTGTCTGAAATTTGCCAATTTTATGCCTGTCAAAAATCGGTAAAATAAGTCAAGTTATTAAAAATCCGAAAAATATTAGATTTGCTGTCGAATAGAAAAATTTCACATCGAAACTATTGCTTAAGCTGTACTCTCTCTATTAAGATTTTCATAGGCAGAGTTTTTTACTTCTTTAATTTTTAAACGATTTTTAAGTAATATATGGCCTTGAACCCGTGAAAACTGATCTGAGAGCCTCCGAACCAACTCGGTCGCCGTACGCGTAAAATAAAAATCCAATCGAACTAAAAGTTATTTTTCTAGAAATAGTTTACCTAGACCTATATTCTGACAAAGTTTGGGGATTTTGGAATTTTTCATTTTGCACACCCCCAGGCGATATTTACGGACGGCCGCTCTTAAGTGCAATTGTACATTGATCAATATGGATTTGGTTTATTTGCGCTACATTTCTACTTTCACTCTATTTAACAAAATAAACGCTGCGTAAAATGTAAATCTGCGAATTCCGAATCGTTGAGTAGCCTTGTAACTGATTAAGTCCATGTAGTTAATCATTTTATTACAACTGGATAATTCTGTACAATTAGAACTGCCTAGTTATTTACTTGTTTATTTCAATTCGGTTCTTTCTGATAGTTAAGGGGCGAACCATTAAAAAAGTTAGAGGGATTTTCGAGCCGCATGAAGTTTGCTTCGTTAATATTTTCCAAGTATGGATTTTTTTTAGGTCAACACGGGAATATTTTTAAGGGCTACTCAGTGTGTTTGAATTTTTTCATAAGATTTTCCCTTGCACGAATATTTGTTTATACTTCGTCTCCGCCTCGCCTCTCTCTCAACCTTAACTTTTCTAATGGACTGTCCCTAATTCTTCGCCTTTATCCGCTGGCTAAAAATAATCAACGAGAAGAATCCTGTGAAACGAAAACCTTTAAAGACACTGCCATCGTCATGTCACGCACTGCTCAAAATACCATCTAGCCTTATCGTTTAACCTGAGAATAGTCGCTCCCCTCCCTTCGAGAAAAAACGGAAAAAGGTCGCGGCTGCGCGCAGGGGCTACGTTATTAGAGGAAAACTGGTAGGAGAAGCTGAGTGATGAACAGCGACCTAACTTGCAAACATGAGTGGTGTTTACAAAGACCAGAATGATCTAATAATGGGTCACAAGAGAGACGGGCAGAGAATAGAAGGGAATAGAGTCTCAGAGTTAAAAGCATCCAAAACTGAAGTAAAGAAAAATATGTGCTAACCTTCCAAGGATTAGCTGAGCCCTTTAAAGAGAAACCAAAATAGGAAGGTCAGCTAAAGAAGTTAGCAGACTTGTGTAGATTCATCCACTGGCTGAAACTGGCCACTCTATGAAGCAAAATCTGAAGCCTAAAATTGAAAACTAAAAAAACTTTCAACCTCAACTGAAGTCCTGTTTAATACTGCAGCGGCAGAAGAAGCAGTGACCGGTCTTCATTTAAGGTCGAAAGGTTTTTTATTAGTTTTCAATTTTATCCGGATTTTAGGCTTAATTGAAATTTTGCTCATAATTAAATTGCATTTTGCTGAAACATCCAGTTGGTAACTCCTACTGTAGAAGAAGCAAATGAATTCGACATAGCGCAAGTAACTTTAAGGAGCGTATATAATGAGTGTTTATGATGAAAACGATAAAAAAAATAATAAAAAAGAAAATACAGAATTAAGAGGCAGTGTCTGTAAAAGCGGTCCGGTGCATTCGGGGTCGAAAAATAGTTTGCCCTTAAACTTTGCCCAGTAAATCATCTTAGTTCATAAGTAAATGAAACGTTTTTCGTTTTGGGAAATATTTCAAAATACAGATTTTAGAACGCTCAACTGTCAAACGGCCGAATGCCTTAAATTTGCATCTGGCGAATGCCAAAAATTGTACAAATTACTAAGCTCGCTTCTCCAAATCCACGAAAAGCGAGATAAAATGATTATTATTTCTAGGTTACGGTGTTTATCAACAGTCTGAATAGCATGTGAATTTTGAATTTTGTTGAACTGTGTCTACAGAAAAATTAGTTTACTAGCACCTACGAGAGGCCATTTTCAAATCGCTGCAAAGTACCCTCTCTTTGCTGGCAATTATTTCGTAAGTCCAGACCTGCCTGCTCTGATTTTCTACTTAAATGAACTAACAAGATGCTAGGAAGTATAGAAATCTAAAAATACTTTGCGCTTTTGATCTTCCTTTAACGCAGGGACTTTGAACTTTTGGTGTTTTTGAAGACACGACAGCCAATTATGCAAATTAGCTAGATCAAGAAATTCCATTAGAAAATGTTGTACCCTTGTAATTTTTTGGCTCAATTGTCGGCAATATTTCTAGACTAAGCGGTTTAATAATATTGCCAAGTAAAACAGAAATTTCGTAGTTGCATTGTTTAATGGTGACATCTACAGTTTTTGAAGCGCGATCGCTTGTAATTTCTAGGGTATACCATGAACGCACTCAGTCACGCAATAAGAAAACGGGTTGTCTGTTTAGACCTTTACCTTTTGGCTTGTCGCTAAGTTAATGAAGATATGATGAGTTAAATTTAATACATGATGTAAAGCATTCGTCCAACATGGATATATGCTGAGAGATACCATAAATGGGAAGTTGTCATGTCCATCGAAGCATCGTGACTTCTTCAAGGTCATGAGGTTAACCTTGGTTTTGGAAATAAATTATAAATTTCATATATTAATTTTTTTCGCACAAGTTCCTGTAGTTTGAAATAAGTTTCATTGCTTACATCCATACAAGCTACTCTAAACCCTATAAGGTAAAAAGCAAACAAAACAACAACAACAACAAGAAGAACTGCTTTAGATTTGGCCGGTGGGTTCAGTTGTTTTTGTCCCAAAAGACGTATCATGTACACTGAGTTGTGTACAAATATATTCCCTGCAATAAAATGAGATTTTGAACAAGAAGGCGACGTCCAATGCCGCTTTCACCAAATGCGGAAAAGAGCGAAAGTAAGACAGAGAATGAGCTATTGGCGAAAGTGAGTCCCAAAGATGCTCCTATCAATTTCAGTAGTAAAGATGGGTGTCTCTGCCATATTAATGTGACAGGGATGCTCGTCATTTCGCTTAGGGTGTAAATTGCAGATTTTGGTGTCACTCAGGGTGTTTGGGACGGAAAGACACCATATTTGTCCATGCAGGTGTCGCTTAGGGCTGTGAATAAAGAAATTTACAAAAAGAAAATACCGTGATGTCTGTTTTAGTATGGTCTCGTTTAAGGATCAGTTTAAGCTTGAGCCACACCCACATTGGTCTCCTTCAGAGGTTTAATCTTAATTTCCCGAGAAGCGTCCCAGTCACCTCTATATGGGAGTCCCCCCTCGGGTTCTTATATTGTCGGAGTCTTTGTTATTGCTTCGTTGCTGTAAACATAATTACTGATGAAGACAAATTCCATTTGATTTTTGAGATACCGTAAAATTCCGAAAATAAGCCCCTCCATGTATAAGCCCCTCCAAATATAAGCCCCCCAAACTCGTAACGCGAAAAACCCTCCGTTAAATCACCCCTCCAAATATAAGCCCTCCGGGTGCTTGTACTTCGAAAATTGCCCTCAAATACAAAGTAAAACAAAGGAAAAACGGTAAATTAACTTCCAACTATAAGGCTAGCCCAATCGATTTTGAAACGCATATTTCCCTCCGTAGATAAGCCCCTCAAAAAGGGCCTTTGAAAAATATAAGTCCCGGGGCTTATTTTCGTAATTTTACGGCATGCCTGATACTGTGATGAAGGACAAGGGACTGACTAGACCTTGGATGACGGAGCTTTGTTAATTGAACCAATCATAGCCCAGAATTTTGGTACAAAAATAAGGTTTTCGGTACAAGTTGGCAAAGTAACCTCTTTTGCAACCCCGTTGTAATTGAGTGAATACGAGAATAGAGAACCTAATAAACAAGTTAACCTCAGTCGAATTACTGATTGTCTTTTAGTTCCTTCCATTTTTTCTTTATTCCCAGTAAAACGGTGCACAAGCTTACAAAACTATTATGTAAAACCTGACCATTCCAAGATGATAAATTTCATTCAACATCAACGCCCCTCCATGAAAAATAGCATACTGGTGGTGCAAAATTGTCTAAGCAGTTCGTTCACATCTTCCTTCTTTATTATTCAAACCCTCAACACGTAATCACAGCAGTGACTTAGGTCCTGTGATTACACTTATTTCACAACTGAACATTCATAGGGGCCAACTGAATTAAGAACCACCATACCCTAAACGATGCCCTTCTTGAGTCTATCAAAAAACATGGGATAATTCAAAATTGGTGATAAACTCAGGTGACGCCGGTTCTGACCCTGGCAGATGGGGAGGGGGAGGACGGGGTGGATGCATATGAAAGAGAAGGGTTTTCTTGTCGAAAGAATTAAAATTGAGCAGCCTCGGCGAATTCGGATGACGTCGAACATCCTCCACACACTCGAATAAAGCGAATTACCCTGGGAATGAGGCTGAGAATTAAACCTTCTGAGCGCGGATATGACTATACTTGACCTCAAAAGGAGATTATACTTCAACGAAGTACATGTATAACGACATTTGGCATTAGCAGGAACACCCTAAATGCAACTGAAACAAACCAAACTCTGCAGCCCCTATCTCGAAACGATACAAAGAGCAAGCCCGCGCGTTTCATATGGGAGCGGTTCTCCCCACCAGGGGCTTCTGATTGGTGACACGGTTTTTCTTGGGTTATTCTGTGAAGTTACAAGCGCCAAGCATATAGCTTGTGCCTCTGACCGGTTAAATGTGGGAACAGACATGACATGAACACAGAATGAGACGGATACAGGAACATAAAAGGATAGAATGTACTCCGCTATGTGCCGTAAAATCCAGTTTCAGTACATTTGCAAATTCTGTCCGGACCACACCCCTCCGGTCAGGATCTTTGCTCCTGTTACCACTTCGAGTGAGTAGGGACAATTTCAACGATGCAAACGTCGCAGCAGTCTTTAAAAGTAACAAAGAAGGGCAAGGTGAAATATTTGGATACATAAAATCCTCATGATAGTTGAGAACCGTTTGCAAAAACAACATGACAAATTAAAACCTTCTTGGCATGATCTGCTTGATCTTTAATATTACAATGCTTGACAAACTAAGAATCAAAACTCCATTATCCATTACAGGCATGTAAGCAAACTCCTTGAAGCTAAATAATGAAAACAGAAATGGGAAATACCTGACTGACAATTAGTTTTTACCACTGAGAAGACGATAGTTGCGTGACATAAAGACTCTCCCGAATATCTTGTTGTTTTAAAATAGCATCTTAAGACTAACCAAGCTAAAAAATATGCATCGCTTTTTTTTTTTAGCACTTTTTGAGATTTAAAAAGTACGTTCTTTTCTCTGTGTAGCATTTGTGTGAGACGCATGAGCAAAGAAAGGTTTTTTGTCTGTTTAGTTTTTTGGTAACAAGACGCGCTGGTCACGTTCGCAAAAGAACAAAAAGTGTTTGAGGAAGAATAAAAAAACGGAATATTTCTATATTTCTATACTTACAAGTGTCTCCTTAGCTGCTTTTAACCCGACAATTAGAGCATTTAGGTCTGAAATATCAAAACATTTGCCAGCGAAGTTTTTCGGCATGCTTCAGAACGGCCTCAAGCGGGTACTGTTAAACATAATTATGTACTTTTCTGAAACCTCATTATAGTTATAGCGTAATTCTAAACTGAAATATACTTTATTTTATTAAACCGCTTAGTCTAGAAATATTGCCGACAATTTGAGCCAAAAAATTACAAGGGTACAACATTTTCTAATGGAATTTCTTGATCTAGCTAATTTGCATAATTGGCTGTCGTGTCTTCAAAAACACTAAAAGTTCAAAGTCTCTGCGTTAAAGGAAGATCAAAAGCGCAAAGTATTTTTAGATTTCTATACTTCCTAGCATCTTGTTAGTTCATTTAAGTAGAAAATCAGAGCAGCCAGGTCTGGACTTACGAAATAATCGCCAGCAAAGAGAGGGTACTTTGCAGCGATTTGAAAATGGCCTCTCGTAGGTGCTAGTAAACTAATTTTTCTGTAGGCACATTTCAACAAAATTCAAAATTCACATGCTATTCAGACTGTTGATAAACACCGTAACCTAGAAATAATAATCATTTTATCTCGCTTTTCGTGGATTTGGAGAAGCGAGCTTAGTAATTTGTCCAATTTTTGGCTTTCGCCAGACACAAATTTAGGGCATTTGGCCGTTTGACAGTTGAGCGCTCTAAAATCTGTATTTCGAAATATTTCCCAAAACGAAAGTCGTTTCATTTACTTATGAACTAAGATGATTAGCTGGGTAAAGTTTGAGGGCAAACTATTTTTCGACCCCGAATGCACCGGACCGCTTTTACAGACACTGCCTCTTAAATATTTAATTGTAAAAATTTACATAAAAAAATAATATTGATTTGTGTAAGGTAAAATAAAATTACCCTGCTAGCAGAGGCTTTTCCCTTGTGTTTCTCAGCGTTGTACTGCCTTTCTCTTCGCGGTTTTGGTTGCTCGCGTTTTGTTTTGGTTGTGAACCAGCCTAGGAAAAGACCTCTGCCGACAGCCGCTTGCGATTCCTGTTGAACATGCGCTGTAGATACCTCCAAAATCTAGGAGGTAATCACATGACTAAACCGGTTGTGGAACCGGTTTTATCAACTCGCTCATCTTTTATGTACTAGTTTGCTGTGCAAAAGTGAGCCCGCTATATCAACATGGCGAGTGCGAGTCATTCCCGTGGGAAATTTGACTCATGAATACATGAGCAAACTCCGGCGGCGGCATCGTATTATCGACACGTGACAGAAATTCCATGGTAACCGCATTTTCATCTCGCGCATGTTCAACAGGAATCGCAAGCGGCTGTCGGCAGAGGTCTTTTCCTAGGCTGGTTCACAACCAAAACAAAACGCGAGCAACCAAAACCGCGAAGAGAATGGCAGTACAACGCTGAGAAACACAAGGGAAAAGCCTCTGCTAGCAGGGTAAAATAAAATCACCCTTAGTATTGAAATTACGTCAGACAAGATAATTCATTACACATCAGCAACTTTTACCTTGGTTTGAGAGCTGAACATATAAGATATTTGCGCATTCTGTCCAAGATCTTTATCAAGAGCACTGACTTGAATCACAAGATGACCGACGGTCTGATTCTAATAAAACATACACAGCATGGAAAAAAATATAATTAGTATTAAACTGTTTCTAGATCTTGCCGGTTTAAGATCCAGCTAGCTAATTTGAGAGTCAGCAAGTCTAGAAGTCTTGTTATGCATTTGTCACTGGCTACCGGTTTTTCAGTTATTTTTGTTTTTTTTCTATTTACTTTAAGGAAGACACTGGCTGAAGTGCCCCCACCAGACACACCTTTATTCGAGGAGAGGTTTGTTGTAAGTTTTTTTCAGGATTAAAGGGGCTGTGCCACGGCAGTCCAGTTAATTTTGTTTAATTTTGACAATTACTCGCCCTCAATCGCTATGGAACTTAAAGTAAGCAAAGAAATTACATGTAAATGACAAAATTAGAGATGCGTGACAAACAAATGTGTCTCCTGAGCATTATTTTTGAAGTTGCAAGCAGCAGGGATCAACTTTGAAAAACTTTTAGGCTGAACAGTTTTCAAAAACCCTAATTTCAATCCGTTTCAATCGTCTTCAGTTTTGCCCATCCGTGGCATCTGTTGTTTCTGATGTTATTTTAACCTTCCTTAAGGTTTTAATTAAGCTGTTATTTTTATGTTTCTCTTAATTTAACGGGCATTTTGTAATTTCCTAATTTGGCTGAATTTCGTGACACAGCTCCTTTAATAGAGAGAAGTCGTTATGTCACGTTGCTATGGCACCAAAATTTCTGGATGACAACAAACTAAAACGTCACTTAAAAAGTGATTCACATTGTTCAAACTTCATTGATCTTATTTAAATTCATTTAATTTTTCAAATGTTGGCGAAATTTTCTGGGTTGAATCCGAAAGGACCGTTTTTTAAGATTAGAAATAGAAAAAGAAAATTTTTGTGTTGTGCTCACCTACTCCATAAAGCAGGCTCGTGAAATTAGGAATTTTCATATCGCAGTCGTGCAACAGCGGCTAAGAAATGTACAAAAAAGCGTGATGCACGCGCAAAGTTGTTTTTTGCCAATCTCAACCTGTTTTGCTGTTCTTCGTCGCCGTTTCAAAAACTCCCTATTCTTGTGATCCAGAAATTTTGCTACCATGGTAACGTGACATCACCCTTCTCCGCTCTATATAACTCAGAACTTTAGACCGTCCCAGGAGGAATGGGCAATGATTATTTAGATACTTATTTGACTTCCTTGCGTGAGATTGCGTGAGAATACACTCATCTCTCATCAATTCCTGGCCTGTAACAGAGACGTTTCACCAGAGATTTCCTAAACAATTCCATCCTGATTACTCTGGAAGTTACGGGGTTTGCTTAGACGCGTTCTGTTCCTCCTAAACGATTATCTCAAACGTTTTGCCGCGAAGTTAACGCCAGTAAAAGACGTATGCTTCAGTGTCGTACTAATTCACCCGCATATATCAAACACGTTTATTCGTAAGAATTGAGTGTCTCTTTGTGGATTTAGGGCATTGTACATTTTTCACTTTGACTTTTGTCTATCATTCATTTGCAATAACTCAAATTAAGTTCAACAGTTCAAGGGAAGGTATAGCATAACACACTGAAACAGGAAATTTTTAGCGGACATAGCTTAGTAAATCTACCCATCCCAGAAAATTTGGTAATCACGTGACCGTACACCGACCGACCGCCCGCCGTCCGTCCATCCGCACCACAGGACAACCAATGTTTACTTTCACACTTTCTAACTACTATGGGAGCCCAGAAAGCCCAGGAGGAAACTGATTGCAAATCAATATTGTGAACAACTGACAGCTGTCAAAACAAGGTATCCGCTGACCAGTATCACCTGACCGTATCGCGGGCTCAGGTGTCGACCCATCGAGGTCGAGTACTTTTTTTGAAGTTATCCGCTGACAAGTTACTGGTTTTCAAATGATCGCAGGCTCAAGTTTATTATTTTTTAAAATTCATATGAAATATGCTGTGTTTATATCATGATGGCCCCGCACTGTTAAGAGTTTGATTTCAAATTAACCATGGACGCGAAAATTCAGCAAGTTATTTTAAAATACAGGCGGGGAAGACCTTTTCTTACCTACAATGGTCACGCGTTGGTCACGTTCTACGCCCAATTTTTATGTTCTGATTGGTCAAAATTTGACAGGTGAGTTCATGCGGAAAATTTATGCAGCATCTTGAAACGTGTTTACTTAGACAGCTGAAGCTGACAGAGTTTTGTGTCAACTTGTGATGTTTTTAACTGTCTTTTTCTACTGGATGTACAAAGTGAAATACAGCTGCTATCAAGTCTGTTATTCATGGCTAGTTTGTTCATTGGTTTTTTGTTTGAGAGATGCGTCGCTTGTCAAAGTCGGAAATCCGATTTCGGATGGCATCGTTTTCGTTTTTCACCTTGCTTGATGCGTATTAAAGAGGATTCAAAATTCTCAAGCGATTCTCACGTTACTTGATAGCTTTCAGGCGCTGCATCTCGAATGGTAAGCCTGAGTAATGATTGCATTTTATGTTTGTTTTTTTTTATATCTAATTTCATGTAGTCGAGCATACCCTGCTAGCAGAGGCTTTTCCCTTGTGTTTCTCAGCGTTGCACTGCCATTCTCTTCGCGGTTTTGGCTGCTCGCGTTTTGTTTTGGTTGTTTCTGTGCTGAGGAAAAGACCTCTGCAGACAGCTGTTTGGGATTCCTGTTGAGCATGCGTATTAGATACCTCCAAGATCTGGAGGTAATCACATGACTAAACCGGTTGTGGACCCTGTTTTATCGACTCGTGCATCTTTTTTGTACTAGTTTGCTGTGCAAAAGTGAGCCCGCTATATCAACATGGCTAGTGCGAGTCTTTCCCGTGAAAGTTTCAACGACGCTGTTGAAAAGCTAAAGCCTGTTGAAAAGGCTTTAGAAGCCCTTAAAGATAGTTCAATCGAGTCTATGGCTAAATATCAATCCAAAGCTTTGTTTCATATATTGAATGGCGAAGATACATTCGTTAGTTTACCAACGGGTCATGGGAAATCGTTGATATATCAACTAGCTCCATCGGTCTCCAAGCATCTTGGCCTCCTCAGTGAAGTGCCGATTGTACTCGTTATTTCCCCGCTGAATGCTCTGATAGATGATCAGATAGCCTCAGTTACCAAGCTAGGAATTACAGCCTGTAAGCTCGATGCCTCATCTCTTGAAGATACTGTCAGTTTAGCTGGTCATGAAGTGCTAGAAACCAGAAGTGCGAGAAAGTGAAACTGTCGTATTACCGACACGTGACCCAGAAATTCCATGGTAACCGCATTTTCATCTCGCGCATGCTCAACAGGAATCCCAAACGGCTGTCTGCAGAGGTCTTTTCCTCGGCACAGAAACAACCAAAACAAAACGAGAGCAGCCAAAACCGCGAAGAGAATGGCAGTACAACGCTGAGAAACACAAGGGAAAAGCCTCTGCTAGCAGGGTAAGTCGAGCACAATTTATACGGCAAGTTTATGCACGTTTGTAAGATTTGAGACAATGAACCGACCTAATATCAGGTTTGATACAAGATTACAGAACTTTAAAAAGCCTTTAGATATATTTTCTTACCGCAAATAGAAAGAAAACGTTCCGAAGAATATTTAGTTATAAATTTGGCTGTAGATAGAAAACTTTCAGCGATTTTCTTGCCTCGAGTTCATCTTTGAGAAAAGCAAACACCGCGAGGCGGCTTAAAACATAAACTTATTAAGCTTTAAGACTCAGGATTTTTCAAAACGCTTTAATACTTATCTTCGTGAATGAAAATTGTTGTCTCTGTAAATGTTTAACCGAATTATATTTCTTTTAGTGATTGTTAGTAGTCTCTCTTGCAATTTTAATCGCTGTGCTGTTTGTTTTCAGTCGTTCATGAACATCGCTTGCAGGAGTTATCTTTTTGCCCCGCGCATCAAACGCTTTTTAAGATTACACATCGTTATAAAACCCTTAAATAGAAAAAAACAATAAATTATTTATGTTGAAGCATAACTCTGTTAATGTTCACTGCAAATTTGGCGCTCGTCAAAAGTGAGAACTGGCTGGCCGTATAGGTGATTTTGGAAATTTTTTTAACGGTTTCGCTAAAAGCCCACAATTGATCGTCCTGAATATTGACTGAGTGCAATTTGTCTTTAGAAATTGTGAAATACTGCATTCTGTCCGAGGTCTGTATGATAAATAGTACTGTTTCACTTCAGATGTGATGTGTAAAAAGTATAAAAGGTTGGTTTACACATCCCCGGAATTGTTGGCAAGATTTTGTAAAGTAAACTTGTCGAAAGCAAAAAATTCGGCCTGATTTGTTTTCCAAGAATTTGTTTTCCAGGTATAATCCACTGTGATCAAGAGCCATTACGGCTCTTGAATATGATCGAAGATGATTGCTATTTTTGGGTGTTTTATATGGCTGTCAACTCGATGTAAGATGTTTCACTCTAAAATCACTTAGGGTCCGGACGCACTGGACTGACAAAATTTGTTTGGCCCTTCCAAAAATCTCGACAAAATTTGTCAAGCGTGGGCGCACTGAATCACCGCAAAATATTTGTTAACCACAAGTGTCAATCACATGGAAATTAACACCATCGCTTGCGCGCTGTTCGCGAGAAAGGCTACATGTGATCTTACTAGGAGTCCATGGGTTCATGGCGATCTTTAACCTCTTCAATCGATAATGTTGCCTCGGCATATTATTGCTTGTATTCTAATTTTCTTCATCCTTGAATTCGTTCAACAGAGGCAGTTGCTACTTCTACTATGCCAGTGGAGACTTCACCTTGTTCGACTGCAACTTGTTCTAGAGCACCACAACAGATTTGTCCGTAGAAGGCGGCGAAGGCCTCATCCTTATTATTGGAACCTACCTAGGCCTTGCGATTCTTGGTTTGAAATTCATTTTCATAGGCGTAATATCCCCGAAGAATTCTGTTATCGCCAAATGAGAATGTCGCGCGACACGTTTGACACTCTGTTGACCACTCTTCGTCATAAGCTACAAAGGGAAGACACCCGGTTGAGGAACTGCATCCCACCAGAAAAATTCTTGGCCATCGGACTATATCGCTTAGCACATGGTGGGTCTTTCGAAAACGCAAGCATTGCAATGAATGTTGGTAAAGCAACTGCTCGTGAAGCATTCACTGATGTCGTCAATGCACTATACGATTTTAGAAACGACTTCATCAAATTTCCAGCTAACGAAGTAGAGACAAAAAGCGTCCATCGAAACGTTCGAAGAATTATCGGATCTACCAAACATAGCAGGTGCCATCGATGGGACACATATAAAAATAAAGGCCCCAAAAGAAAGCGCTGTCCACTACTTTAGCCGATATCAACAGCACGATGTGGCGGTGCAAGCCATCGTCGACGGAAGAAAAATATTTATGGATATCGCCGCTTTCTTTCCTGGTAGCTTGCATGATGCGCGAGTTCTTCGAAGCTCATCTATTTACGACAGAGCAGAACATGGGGACGTTCTAGCAGCGCCAATTCATGTAATTGGCGGTCACCAAATAAAGCCCTATTTCATGGGGGATAGTGCTTACTCGCTTTCGCGTTGGCTTCAAAAACCCTACCCTGAAGGAACGAGAGATCCAAGTGAGATTCAATTTAACAAGCAGTTGTCTGCCGCAAGAGTTAAGGTGGAGTGCGCATTTGGAATAGTAAAAGGCCGTTGGCGTATATTGTCTTTTATCGAAGAAGGAAGTGTAGCACGAGTTTCCAAGATTATTGTCGCATGCGCTGTGCTTCACAATTTTTGCATCCTACACAGACATGAATGGGACTTTGATGGTGGAGATGACAGAGGCGATGGACAAAACCCTAATGGTGATGTGATTGGTGATGGAGAGGTTATCAGACAAATTCTAAAGGATAATCTGTAGATGCCAGACACTGAACGTGCTATTAAACAAATTCATCAACATGTTGTTTTATTTTACATGAAACTCTGCCACGAACGCTCGCCAATGCGTTGCGTTACGAGATGTGACTCAAAATGTAAACATTACTATTTTTCCTCTAAATGGCAATTTCACGAACTTTTAAATACAATCGTAAACTGATATTACAGAAACTTTATGATTAAGAACTTGAGCAAATGTTTAAATCCATTTAAATATCAAAAGTTTTTTTAACAAATTGAACATTTTACTGATTCACGAAAATAATCATTAGCTAATAATTTCAACTGAAACGTTGCGTTACACATGTGCACGTGTTACTCGTTTTGTTCGATTATTGTCAAAGCCACAAAGTGTTCCTATGTTCATATCAATTGTCTCTGTTTAAAATTTCAAGCATGGCCCCCATAGATTTGGTCATCATGTCCATTTGTTTCGTCTGAGCCTCTTGCATCTTTTTCATCACGCTGGCAATCCTTTCTCCCTGGTCTGTCACGGTCTTCATGACTTTTCCGGTTTCGTTTTCTGGATCAAGGGTCTGTGGGGTCTTCCTTTTCTTTCCCATGCGCTTGCTCTGCTTTTCACTGTCTGTTGAACTGGTTGACGTGTTGGCAGGGGCAGGAGAAGGAGTGCCTGGTGAAGATTCTTCTTGGCTTGTTGCGTTTGACTTGCTAGAGCTCTCCGAACCAGCTCCCACAACATTGCTGAAGGTGACGACGTCACGCACTCCAAGCACTGCATCTATTTCGTCGAAGTGCGGAGGCTTCCAAATGAAACCACCACTCTGTTTTCGGTTCCAGTCTTGACGCTCCTTGTATTTGCCCACTAAATACTTCATTTTCCTTTTACATTTTTCCACGTTTCGGCTGTGGTTACACTTTGCGTTCAATTCGTCGACGATCTTTGACCAGTACTTTCGCGCGCCTTTGCTTTCCAGCCTCTCGTGGTATGATACCCATAAATTTACCAAATACCGCTCTTCCTCTGGCTCAAACGAGTCGTACTTTGCCGCTTGTTTCCTTGGACCTTTGCCCCTTTCTCTGCTCTCGTCTTCCCTTTCCCTAGAATCCTCAGCTTGGCTGCTTTGGCATGTTACTCGGCAAACTTGTACTCGGCTGACTGGGGTGGACGTACGGATGTACAAGATGAGCAGAGCTTGTTCCCGGAGATGTAACATTAAAGTAGACTTGGGAACCGTAATAGTTATATGGCGCGAACGGATCCTCCTGGAGCATACCGAGGTACGAATCATCCATGTTTATCGTTTGGTTGCCGCGCAAATATAAATTTAATTTTGGCGGGCTTAGGACTGAAATACTCCGACCAAAACTAGAGATCAAATTTTCTTGATTGACATGTTCCTTCAAATCATGGCGTGTAAATTGACAAATCTGACAGATTTCACGCCTGACAAAAATTTGTCCTGCTCCGAGGGATGTTACTAAAACGGGGAACGGGGAACGGAAGTAAAATAACCAGTAGTCAGCGGTATCCTCCATAAACATCCAAAAAAATGGCCGACAAGAACCCTGTAAGATCGATGATGGAGGAGCGACGAAACAACACTTAAGGTCGCTATTTTACTAATGAACTAATTATGCTCATGAGGTGCTTGAAACAATACGGAGGTAATGACATTTTTCACCTTTTTGCGTTGAGTTTTACTGAACAATTATCCTTGGGAAACAAAATATGCTCCAACAGCAGTTGAGAGAAGCCAATCGGGACAAAAACTCTCAAAGCACATGTACAGCCTTATTTGGAACTCAAGTGAAGCTATATTGAGTCTAGCCCACAAAGCAATGAACTACTTTTCCATGATAGATGACATACATCGAAGTAGCCAGGTAGCTTGCGTGCAGACTTCTTCTATTTCCTTTGATAGAGATGTCTGCTTTGAAAAATGTTATTGACCATGTCATCAAATAATTACTAAGACTACTTTAACAATCTGGTTCTGCTTTTAATATTATTAGATCTACTACACTGCATGCCACTAGATACGCGAACGATTTTCACCTTCCTTTTTGTAGAACAAACCTTCGTAAATTTTCTGTCAGTTTCCAAGGACCTACTTATTATAACTCTTTAGAAGATGATATTAAAGAATCTATTTCTCTCCACTCATTCAAAACGAAATTGAAGAAAAAATTTTATATGAATTATTAGTTATAAATCTTGTAGTAAATAGTTACCTTTCTTCACATGTCTGATATTATTTTTATACTTATTGTTACATGTACCATACTTTATATTTTGTCAACTCAGTCTATGTAATTAGTTAATTTATACTTACCTTCATTGTATTTTACTTTCGATCTTGGCCTTACTGTTACTGTTAATTTAATTTTACTCTGAGGGAGCCCAATGTCTATAAGCCTCATGGTTTCTTTTTGGGCTTCCTCGCCACTTCCATTTGCTTTTGTGTAACTGTCTTGTTTTATCGTTATTTATATTTTGTGGTAAATCAAATAAAGTGAGTAAAGTGAGTAAGCATTCACGATATTGAAGTGTTTCACTGATCCATGAAAATAAAATAATATCATTTTATTATTCTGTGATGAAACAATTTGTTTCAGGTCAGTTCGCCCAGTATAGACCAGTATAATGACCCTAATGGAACCAAATTCACTCATTTTCCTCACCCTAATCAGTAAACTTCAAAGTCGTACAGTGGCCATTTGTCCTTCTTCAAAATACTCCCGACGACCCTTTCCTGAATCAAAACCATTGGATTGTATTAAATGCAAGATTCTCACTCACTGCAGATCCTCAATTAACCACCCCCCCCCCCCCACCCCCCGCTAAGAATGAGATTCCAAACTCTTCCCTTTCTTTTGAAGAAAAATGAAAATTATCTTAAAATAATCAAAGTACCTCTTCATGGGCACAAAATGTCTGCTGCAAATCATACCATACAATATCACTGTATCAAGTACTGTTCTCAGTGCAGGAGGGGGTACTATAATGGCCTAAACAGAGAGGCTCCCCCTGAAAAGGTTACCTTTTTCAGGCTTCAGGTACATGAAACGGAAGGGTCTTGTTTTATAGTTGAAGTAAATGAAAGGGACATCTGTCACTTCAGACAGCTGAAGGATCAAAATGAGATCAGTCACAGACGCATTTTATGGATGTGAGAAACAAGAAAACCTGTTTTAGCGATTTATTCATATTGTAAATATGGTTTATTTACAGCAGTCAAAAAGGGATGCAGCGTTCAAAATTAGGTATGTGAAAGGGGTACAATTTGTCACTACAGGGTACACAAAAGGGGTACCTTTTCTGTCTAAAATGGTACATACAAAGGGTAAGGGATTGGTCCCTGGGGCAGAGCCTCTTCGTATAAAACTTCAGTGACAACCCCCCCCCCCCCTCCTCCCCTCTGGGTTACTGTTACTGTAGTCTGATTCTTCTCTTTAATTTCTTTGATACTGTGCTTCATTAAATAATTTTTTATTCATTTAAAAGCTTCCATCGCCTTTTTTTAAAATCGCGATATGTTAAAAGAAATTATGCTCCCTGGAGGGGAAATAAAATTAGGGAAAATGGGTAGCAAGATCTGTTGCGTTATTTTACATGAAACATTGAGTAAGTGTAATGTGGCCACTATACACATAAAGTTGCGCATGTTTACTGAAAAACATATTCGCACTCCAATCTTTTGCCTCCCATCACTTGTGTGAGGCTTTGGACTCTTTATTTCCAAAACTACAGACAGCTTGCTTGAAGGCTTATCAACCACCTTCTAATAAGCTGCCAACCTCTGCAACATTGATGATGTGATGCTTGATGGTAGGTGCACTGCAATATTACTGAATTAAGCTGACAAAGCAGCTTGACAATATTAACTGGTTTAAAGTCACTGACATATTCAGTTTTACGCTGAGCTTGAAATATTTTTCTCCACAGTAAAAATAACGTTCATTAAAGAGAAGTGGAGCTGCCCTCTGCAAAAGCATTAAAGGATTCCCCCTAGAAAAAAAGAGAGGCATCTAAAGGGCTAAACAGAGGAAGTATACTTCCCATGCATATTTTAACAGCTAGCCTTTAAAAAGTACCTTCCAACCAAAGTACTTCCCCATGTACACTTGCAACACTCAATATTGCAGCTCAGTTGGGTTCACTTTTATCCTAAGTTTGAATTTTAATCTCTTTGTTTTCAACTCATTATTACAAAATTCATATTACCGTACCCCCAAACAAAGGGAAGCAAAATTTCAACCATGGTTACAATAAAATAAAACCACAGCATAGCCATTTGCTCTGAAACAACTGTCATCTTTAAGAGCAAGGTATGGTTGATATTCCTGGCACATTGCATGTTAATATGTTTAAAGTTGCCTTTTATTGAGGTATTAAGTAACCTGATCCATCTTATCTTTTCACATAATACAATTTGCACTTACTTCTCATCATAGGTTTGTAAATATAATATTATTAGACTTACAGTTTTATCTCCTCGCCAATATGTTTTAATTTGGGCCTGAAAAAAATGCTTCAGCTAGGAAGGACCTCCACTAGTACTGCCAGACTATTACTGTCGAGGAAATACACCTGACTGCTTCGATCTACGTTATCATTCAGCGTTTATTTAAGCCAAAACCCTACGAAACGCGTCAAGCAAAAGTAGTTCATTGCTTTGTGAGTTAGACACCCTATAGATTCGCTTGAGTTCCAAATATGGCTGTGCTTTGAGAGTTTTTGTCTCGACTGTAGCTTCTTTCAAGTGCTGTTGGAGCATATTTTGTTGTTCAGTAAAACGCAAAAACGTGAAAAATGTCATGAAATTATTACCTCCGTATTATTTCAAGCACCTCATGAGCATAATTAGTTCATTAGTAAAATAGCGACCTTAAGTGTTGTTTCGACGCTCCTCCATCATCGATCTTACAGGGTTCTTGATCGGCCATTTTTTGGATTTTTATGGAGGATACCGCTGACTACAGGTTATTTTACTTCCGTTCCCCGTTCCCCGTTCCCCGCTCCCCGTTCCCCGTTTTAATAACATCCTGCTCCGAGGCAGGACGACGGCGTCTTTGAAATTTGGTAAGCCTTGACAAAATTTGGTAGATGTAAAAATCACCGGGCGCACTTGTCTCGAGGAACTGATGACATATTTTTTCGCAAAATAAACAAAAATTTGCCCAGTGCGTCCGGGCACTTAGCCTTTCCTTAAAAGTCATATGAATTTCCCCTTAAGTTAACTGATTTGTGGATTACGAGTTTATTGTTTGATTTAAATATAAATTTATTAATGGGAGCTTCGCTTTTAGCCCTGGCTAAATCTATATATTATTCACCTTTAAATTGTCTTGCTACAAACTCGCCCGTTCATAGTAAAAACGTGTGCTGGCACATTCACTGATTTTAAGGTGTCTTTCCAGCTGGGCAACAGATTTTCGCGTAGTACTAGTACAAATCGGTCTAGTTATTCTCATTTGGCATTAATCCGCTTGATAAAATAGCGCAAAATAATGCTTACCTCTGCAACCCTGGCCAAATATGGAGTGTTAACAAAAAAAGGAGTATTATCGTTTATGTCCAATACGACCAGGTAAAACTGCTTCTGAGTCTAGAGATATAAAAATGTTTTTCATATTTAATACTATTATTTGATATCATACATTAAACTTTCTCAAAGCTGGGTAGCTTTATGTCCGTTCCTCGCGCCTTCGGTGCTCTCACGGTCGACTTTTGACAAGTCTATTATACATATGAATGTCAATCTATTAAAAGAGACGTAATTGGATTACCTCTCGATCTTTCAAATTACAGCCAGGACACTGATCTGCAGCAATCACTGTGAATGTGTGCTGGTTCGTCGTCTGCAAATAAAAAACAATCGGTGGTCACGAAGTTAGTGAAATAACAGGGGTCGCTAGAATAAGCATGCGCGTATCCAAATGCGTTTCATTGGCCGTGCTGTGAGTAACTAGTCACACTGAAAAGTACAATGTACATGTATAGGGCGTATATTAGCGTCAGCGACACTATAGTTAAAAAAATCGCGAGAATTTCTGAGAATTCTCAAGAATTGTATTTTGAATTACCTTTTCAAATAGGCCACTTCCGAGTTCCAAAAACTATCACTTTCAAAATGAGGCCAAGTGCACAACCTTTCTTGTGAAAATGACTTTTATTTTACATGAGAATGAAAAATCATTTCCATATCAAAGGCTGAGCACCTAACCTCGTTTTGATATAGAGGCCCGGAGGGACTTGGGAACGCCCGAGAAGTCCGAGAAGGGGTGAAATTCTGATAGACGAGCCATTGGAAATTCTCGAGAATTTTCCGGGGAAATTCAGAGAATTTTATAAAGTCGCAAGCTTATATACACCTATTCCCCAGAATTCTTGGAAATCATTTCGCACGGTAAACTTGTAAATAGCCCTGGTTTTCTTTCAGCCAGCACAGGGTCCAGAGGAGCTTCGTGTGAATAAATGAATTACTTATTTAAAGTCTCACCTTGAAAAATGTCTGTACCATATATATATTAGCCTAATGGGATCTTTATGAAGCTACTGTAAACGATTTTTTCGCTTCTAATCTGACCCAGATCGACTAAGTTGTTCGCCATTTTGAAAATCAATAACCGCAGGCTACATTCTCGCTGGCGCACGGCACGTCGCGGCGCGACGCGCCGAGTAAAACAATGGACAAGAGAGGAAACTTGTCCCACGTGACTTGGTTCGCTGTGAACCGCATCACTCGGTGACGGAAGTGAATGAGACCGGAAACGCAAAAGCAACAGACCGTTACTAATTCGAGAATCAAAACATCAGCTGTGGAGGGAGTTTTAAAGATCTTAGAGATCCATGCGATTGCAACAGAGTTTTAATTGAAGTGAAGATCTTTCAAGATTGGACATTTCTTGTACATGTCAACAGTCTTCGATCTCTTAAGCAGGTTTTGCTTGTGCAAAGGCTTCCCAGTAGTCGCACAACGTGCAGCCAGTAGGGATTCTTATACCGTTTTTATGTTTCTCTCGATTACTTTGTTTCTGTACTTGTCTGCCACAATGAAAACTGCTGTTTGACTTACCAGTAATTGTTTTTATAATTTAAAATTTATGTAGACTGAATTTACAATCCTTGAGAAGGGAAGGTGACGTGTGGCACTTTAAATAAATCCAGGCATCTTAACCGCACTAACCTCTCGATCAAGCGCTTGTTTAAGCGTTAAATTGCCGTTATTGTCGATGTTTAGAAGCTCTTCACCAACCACATCCAGAGAAAACACAATCGGATTACTTTCTTGATCGCTGGCACGAATGATGGCGATGGAAGAACCTGAGAACATTGTCAGTTAAGTTTGTGAGATAATCAGTTGTCATCCGGATATGACATACAGTCAGAAAGTTTTCCGGTATATTATGCAGTTAGTGGTGGGGAAGTGAACAGCCGGGGAGTTCTTTTGGTCTCATTTTTCTTTTGTTTCCTAATAAAATAACCGGTGATCATGCTAATAGTAGCCGGGGGGGAATCCCCGGCCCCCGGCCCTTGGTGACAGCCCTGACGTTTACAGCACTAACAATATTTTGACTGTAGACTATAATAATCAATTTAAATATAATTAGCCCACTGACACTGTACTTACCTACTGTGGCATTCTCGTAAGCCGTTATAACCACGCTTTGAAGGCTATCAAAGAGAGGTTTCCGGTTTGTTTGTGCTAGAAACAGGGGAGAACGATGGAGCAGTAACATATTATATTTACCATGCAATAAGTTTATACAGGAGCCGAACAAACGGCTGTCAGTGAAATAAATCAGTCAAATCTCGGATAATGATGATAATGACGACGATGATGATGATCATAATGAAAATTCAACAACAATAAAAATCTCAAATGACCTAAACTTTATGATTTAACCGGGTGACCTGACGCCAATTTTATTTGTAATCTACTGTTTTTTCGTCGGTGGTGAGAAGAAGGGACGACTAATTTATCGAGACAGTATTTATAAATATCATAATCCTAAAGGATATCTATGACGTCTGCACCTATTGAATACCTGGCAACGTTACTGTGTAACATCAGACTTTAGGCTTTGGTTGTCCAAAACTCACCGGATAAATCGCTACCCAGAATATAAGTAGGGAAATCAGTTGTGTTATCCACTGGACAGAGATTTATCCACTGGATAGCGTTATCCACCTTTCGAACAAATGAGCCCAGACGTTTAAAATTGAGATATGATGCTTAATGCACCTGCGTTATTGTCCTAGTTTTTAATACCATGCAGACTTTTAATAAAGAATGAGTTGCGCTCAGGTTTATCGGCGAGAACTGACGAACTCTAGTTGGTCGTCAAAGCGAGCCTTCAAACTGGGTTTTACGGGTTATAGTACACTAACGTCTTGTTCCTGAAGTTGAGATAATGAAGATGAAAGTATACGTAGCGACGCGTAATAGAGAAGAAACTTCCAGCCTCTCTGCAGCCTTATGGACTCCTGAAACAGGCTTGCGCCACACCGTGAGCCCACTTGACCATGCAACCTCCTGTTACCTGGCAACAAGTTACCTTATTTCTCCTCATGACTGGATACGGTACTGCCACAAACAAATTAAAGGCTTCGGATAAGTTTTTTTTTTCCGAAGTGTGTACGTTCTTTGATAGCCTTTTGTTGTCATTTTGTTCTAAATTTATTCTTATTTTATTCCACCATTTATATCAGTTTAATTTACTTTTCCATCTTTTTAATTGCGGTCGAACATCAGCATCCTAAGACCCGTGTTAAAATCGCTGTCAGCTAATACTTCTTGTGCCAACGAATTTTCGAAAAGAATATTTATTTTTTTGGTTTCTCAACCGACTGCATCAAAATAAAGAGATAGTAGTTTTTTTAGCACTCTATTCTAAATTAACAGACACGTCACGCCATTGAGGCATTATAATTAACCATCTTATTGTGATATGAAAGGAAAACCTGTAACATGTAAATAATTATATGCATAATCAGCTTCGACCACGCGACTGCATAAATTAAATCGCTTAATAAGCACCTGGTACTAATTTATTTCTTTTCCCTTCTTTTTCCAAGGAAAATAAATGTTTCAGCCTCCCCCCCATCCCCCAATGTTAAATCTCTTAACTCATTCAATATCTGCAGCTTGTTTTAGCAGGGAAGCTTTCACCAGGAAAGTATAACGTAACCAGATTGCGAAAGCAATTTAACACATCATATAGTAGTAGTATTTCAGCAATTTTTTTTTTTTTTTTGATTTCACTCTTTCTGCGCGTTTCACTTGAAAAAGGCGCTTCAGTTGATTACTGTTTGCGAAAATGAGTCACATGTTTTATTGTCTAAAAGCAATTCTCACAATCTTAAGGAAGAAAAAATTTGCATGATAAATATGACCTCTTTTCACGGTGTTGTTTCTAAACCATTATCAAGTTCTGTAAAAAAAAATTGCTAAAACGTAGTCAAAGCAGTTTCATGAGCTTAAGAAAGAAAATGATCAGTCTGCTACGGTCCAAATGATCAAATTATTTACTTAGTCGATTTAGTCAAACCGAGAGAAATGACCTTTAATGAAAACAGCACAGACTAAATGTCTGAGTGTCTGTTCAAAATTGCATTAACGCGGTTAGTACCACAACGGAAAGGCATGCTCGATAAATCTATCGGAACATATATATAGCTCCCGATCGAGACAAGCCATTTTTTTTTACGAAAATATGTCAATGATAACTGAAATGAAAATATTGTCCACTTCGTGACTAATCCGTTATGACAGCCATGTTATTAATTTTCACTGTAAAGCACATTTACCTTTAGATTGCTGGATGACCTTCGTGCACATCAAAAATGCAAAAACCAGAATTTTCTTGACTGAGGCCATGCCTCTTGATTTCTTTAAGGCCAAGTTTTAGGTGTATAGCAAGGAAAGTTTCCTGAATTTCGTAGATAATATCCTATGATATCATTCAGTGACCGCAAACCTAATGTGACAGCCGATCTAAAAATGTAAGAGTTTAACAAAGAAAAATAATGTTAATAGGAACAAGGATCATAGTCTAAAAATACACAACAATATGTGTGACTATTGTGCTTAAGTCTTTACCCTGTTACCTGTTGCTATATTTCTTTAAAAACTTCAGCAGTTCTCGTTCTTATTAAGATAGTACACCTTAAAGCCGAATTATATTACCAACGACAACCGACGGAAACTTAAAATATAGCAACATT
>JBBMOI010000001.1:65080000-65152500 GCA_038088405.1 Porites divaricata | reverse complement strand
CGGCTAATGCATGCAAAATACACGGAAAACATACGGTGAACGCATGAAAAACGAATCGTATTCCGTTGTTCACCGCCGTTTTCCTGTGACTGAACATCGCGTTTTTTGGTGTTTTCAAGGGGTAAAACAAAGAATTCACAGACGTTTTCCGCCATTCTGCGTGAGTTTTCTCTTGTTTTCTGGGGCAGTGAACAACTAGAAAATGCCGGGAAACAGCGTGTTCCCCAACGTTCACCCATCGGTTAATGAGATGTTTTCCATCGTTTCAAAACGTGTCTCCAGGAAAACGAGCTGTTTTCACTATCCGAATGCGCTTATTTTCGCGCATTTTCTACGTTTCCAGTGTTATTTTATGCGGAGAATGTAACTTACTTCTTTACTCACTGGAGGTGTTTTCGTTCTAAATTTAACATCCGTTGCAGTTGCACTTTTGTTTTTCCAGGCACCTGCCACAGGTGATTTAAATGACATACAAATACTTCGATTCTCTCCCCCATATCCCTAACTGAAAGGAAACAAGTAATGAAAAGCTCTCAATGCACTTCTGAACTCTTTTATTCCCAAAAACTCAAACAATTACTTAATACAATAAGGGTACATAATAACATCGCCTGCAGTACAGGATGCCTATAACTGATTATGACCAATCCACAGCAAACACATTTAAAACTACCATTCATAAGAATGCATGCAATCATAGATAAGATTTTCACAAAATTCTATGCTATCAAATGAATATGGTCAGTACAAGTGAGAAGACCCTTGACAATATCTATAATGATAACCAACTGACCCAAATAAGAACAGTCAGGAGGTATCAATGCTAACTTAAGAAGTAAGGCATATACAGATTACTTTCTGTCAACATTCCATGCCACTTACATACAAATTGTTTTCTAAAGTAAAGTTTCTACTTACATATGTATAAATAAAGTTTCTTTTACATATGTATAAATATACTCAAAATTCTACTGAATATGAGCACACATTGACTTTAATACAATACTGTTTGGAAGGTCAAAATGAAGTTGATCCACTCAGTTAAGTCCATGTGTGCTCGTATTGAGTAGAATTTGAGTAGTTTTCCTTTAAGGATGAGCCCTCTCTCGGTTTGCCGATGAAAATTACCTGAAGTATTTAACAATTATTCCGCGAGCCTGAATGGGCCCTGAGTCAATAGCCAATAAGGCCAAAGAGCGAATGGGCTAGTGACTCAGAGGCTATGAAGGCGAGAGGAATAATTGTTTCTAAAAATCCAACTAGTTGGTCAAAATATCAAGACCAAACAACTTTAGCTAGTTAAAACTAGAATTAAAAATCATTTTTTGCCCACCAAATTGCCAGCGCTTTTCATTACTAGTGGGCTATAACATATAGCCTAGTAGTAGCTCAACCAATCAGAATGCTGCATTGATAATAAACCACTAGTTGGCACTTAAGTTAAATATAAATTAAGTTGACCAGTGGAACTCCAAATGGCAATAGCACACTGTTAAAGAAATTTCAAGTGCCATATTTGTTCTGAAATAAATCTTGAAAGAAGGTTTTAGCTGATTTACTTTTGAAAATGTATTGAAGCTCCACTGTTACCAAGCATTGAAAAACAAAAAGAACTACAATGTAATGGCCCAGAGCAATGACTCAGGAACTTCATTATGGTCTCTGGTACTTGGAGGGCCGACCCTTCTGTTAACACATTGCCTTCTTTGCTGGTTGGACATACTTTCTCTGTAGCGAGAGTCCAAATTGTGAAAAAAATGGAAACTTCATCTGATCTCCACTCTAGGGGCCAAGTTCTGCGAACATCAACCTCCTCGTCTGACTCATCAGATGAAATCAAGGCTGAATGTGGGGCTTCAAAGACTGGCATCTTCTTCTCCTCTTCTGTGATAACTTTTAGTCTTTTCTCAAGTTTCTGCATAAAATAAATAGAAATCAATTAATTTCGATAGATTTTGTTTTAACGTTCAGAGCATCTGCAGTCAAGAGAAATAATTATGCTCATTGAAAAACCAGTGGTGGTCACTGATATTTAGGAGGCTTGAGTAATTGTTTTCCATTTAATCTTCGCAAATGCTACCACCTGAGTAATGCCCCTGGGTGTTCTATCCCTGAAATTACTTCTTCAAAACTACAACAATACAGTTTGAATATACATGTACAGGTAATAATATACTTGTGGAGTTCAATGGCTTGTGATTAATTGATCACAAAATTTACTTATAAATTTAAGATACTTTAAGATAAGATAAGGGATAATAAATTTTCACTCAAAATGTTCAGTGTGGATTTGGGGTGAGATTAATTTTCTTAACGGTGTTGTCATGAATTTTTTGGCAGCAACTCACGAGTAAACAAGCAAACGCTTGTAGCCTAGAAGTTGCTATTTCGTGATGAATATAAAATTGTTGTTATCCCTCTGCATAAGGGGTTCAAGAAATGAAAAAAAAAAACTATAAAAATTATTTGAGTGGTAAGAAAAATTGTTCCATTCTAATCAGTTTTTGTAATAATATATTCTTTCTGGCATTCCCATTTTCCCTTATGTGTTTTGTGATGATACTTGACCTTACAGTTGAAATTATTGGTAACTTAATGATAAAAGAAGAGCGTAGTTGCAAATACTTACATATCAAGTGTGCTTGAGAAAATTTGACGAGTCATAACTTTGTTGATACAAGTGAACAATGTTGGAAACAATTTGAAAAACTGAGCAGAAAGGAACAATATAAAATATAATTTTGTGAACTAATTTTTGGCATTTCTCAAACTCCTTACGCAGCTGAGATCAAAAGAGAATGAAGCCCACAGAAGGGATCAACAACAAAAAATAAACACTGGTACATCACAAAAGAGCATAGGCTACAAGTGCTTGCTTGTTTCCTTGTGATTGGCCACTGGAAAATAGGTGACAATGCAGTCCAAACAACTAATCTCACCCCAGAGCCACAATGAACCTTTGGGGGAACAATTTCTTGTCTATTATCTTCTCTTAAAGTATCTTTTTTTGACAGGTACTCAAGCAAAATTTGGATTTATCTAATCTAACCAAGACATAATAGTGCAATAATGGCAACTTAAGTCGGCACACTTGCAAACTTGTCAAAAATTGTTCTTTCAAAGCACCCACACTGCACACTGATAAGTTCAGATAAAAACCTGTTCAACCTTCTTACCGAACTCTTGAACTTGGATTTGCATATTATCTGCCTTCATACCCACCTAACAAAGCATTTGTGAGCAGTTAATCACAAGCCATATAACTCCACAAGTGTCCTGCCATTCATTGTGTTTCATAGCAGTTGGGTTTTTGAATGGCTGGTTACCCAACAGCAATGTTAAAATAATTCTTTTGGTTGGCGGGGAGGTGACAGAAACTATCGATGTCTGTTAAATAACCAATGCCAAAAAATGTTATTTCACTGTCCTACAACAACAACTAAGGGTTAATCTTACTCTTTTGATTCTTGCCTCCTCTTCTGCTCCTTCTGGTATTGCTGATAAATTATGTTCCATTTTCCACCTGCCTTCTCCTTTTTTGGCTGGAGGCAAAGTTCTGGGAAATGGCATCTAAATTGTACCAAGCAAAAAGAACACCAGGTTAAAAAAAAGAGTCTAAATTAAATTCATAGGCAGAAAATTCCTCTGTAATCCTACGGGCACCCATTCAATATATAATTATTTGCTGTGTAAACCACAAAAGAAGCATTAACAAAGAGTATTATGAAAACTGCTTCAGCACAAATCATCAAAATGTGAGGCACAAATCACGGCAGTACTGCCCAGGACTTCTAATATGCTCACTTGGAGAATCAAGCCTCATGATCAATAATTAAATACTGATATATGAGGCACTTAAACACTACTATAACATGTCAAAAGGCTGTCAATTACATTAATTTTGTAGTAGAACAAATTATCCAATACCAGATATCTTGCTGCTCTGAAACAAGTAGACTAGCTGCAAGAGTTTAAGGAGTGGTAACTCCTCACATCAACCGGCACTAACCTAAAATTCTCCTCTCAGTGCAAAGAGAATCATTTTTAACTTGCTCCACCTTCTGTACCTCCTTAATTAGTTGTTGGGAGACTTCTTTATTTGGTGGGTCATTCTCTCTGTTAAATACAAAATATAAAATGAGTACAAATAAACTGCAAATAAGATACTAGCTAAAAAACAGAGAATTGGGTAATTGAGGCTGATGTTTCAGTTTTTCATGAACTTCGTGTTGTGTGACAGTGTCATGCAGCTCGATGACAAAATTTGGAACTATTATTAGAAGGACTGTTTAATTAAGTTTAAGCGAGTCGTAATGCACACAGAAAATAACAAAGAACTTTACTTATGTCTTTTATTGTTCAATGCTAATACTCCTAGTTACTCGCTTCAATTGAAACTTTTTTCAGTCAGGTAAATTAAAACTCTTGTTGCAAAATAAAACTTCTTTTTACTGTGAGTCATGTATTATTACTAATTTGCTCGAAAATTTTAAATGGAACCAACATCCTTTCCACTCTCAACATCATCATTTCATGCACTTCCGATCTTTACCATAAACGGTGAAACATCAAGTCCAATAATGTCTAAACTTGAAATTAGAGGATCTGTTATTTGTATCACTTGGTGTGGCCTTTATTTTGAACCACCTGTAGACAAGAAACTTGCCTAGTGGAGTACAAAATACTTACACTGGAAATTTACATCCAGAAATGTTTTGTTCAAAAAGAAAAGAACAGCAAAGTACTTATTCTAATTATTCTCTCCAATGTTTTGAGGCTGTTTCATAGAAAGAATTGACAAAAGACAATAAAGTGACATTTGAAACTAGTACGGCTGAAGTAATCTCCAGAAATGACCTTGTTTCAGTTGAATTACCACCATCCTAGACCCCCCCTCTCAATTTTTCAAAAATTGCAAGAAAAAGAAAAACTAGTAAGTGTTGGAAAACAGAACACAACATTCCTTTGGGGTGGTGGATGGGGGGGGGGGGGGGGGAGAGGGGAAAAAGAGGAACTCATAAGGTTGATATACATTTTTTGGTAAGAAAATGGCAAAGGTCTCGAGACTTTAGTCGCTTACATTGTAGCAGAGGTTTGTTGCCTTTTTAAAACACATACTAATGTCAAGAATAAAAACATTTAACTTACTTCATTTCGGTATTCCATTTAAGTCCCAACTGATCCATCTTGGAATGGACATAGTGCTGTCAGATATCAACAATATTTACAACAATCATTATCGGCATTTAAAATGACACTACCAACTACAGATCATGAAAGTTCCTTGTCCTGTAATTTAAGATCTGGGTAAGTGAGCTAGAAGTGAAGTGCCCCCTTAACACAAAATTATTGGCTACAGCATTGAAGCTACATGGAACAAGCATGGCAAAGTTAGTAAGATTAAATAAATATAAATAAATAAATAAATAACGATTTGGAGGTAGCACATCCACTAAGTGGTTCTTCGTCTACCTTATTCCTGGTCGAATTGGAATTTGGAAGTGTTGGGTTTTGAGGAGAGGGGAAAACGGAGTACCCAAAGAAAAACCTCTCGGAGCAAAGGAGAGAACCAACAACAAACAAACTCAACCCACATATGGTGTCGACGCCGGGATTTGAACCCGGGCCACATTGGTGGGAGGCGAGCACTCTCTCCACTGTGCCATCCCTTGCTCCCCCAACATGATGAGCTTTGAAGTGCAAAAAAATGTTATGCAAATTAGCTGGCTGCACATTAATGTGCAGCCAGCTAATTTGCATAAGTAATTCAAAACCAAGTTCTGACAGTACTAGGCTCTTCAGGTGTGGGCCGAATACCGTGGGACTCCCGTAAATTGCCCACAAAGAGTAACTCGAGCTGCCATAAACTGAAATGACAGTAACTGCAATATCCGATTAAAGCAAGGTTTAAATCTCTTGCTCTAGGCACTTACTATTTCAGTAATAAATAAACGGCATAAACATTTTACATAGCGCCTCTTTCAGTCTCGGGCAGAGAAATGGAGGTAAACTCAAGAATTCAGTTTTGTGCCAGCACTTAGCTGTGCACTGCAACTTTGAAACTATTAATTTTAAGTGGCCTCCTGAAAGCCCAAAAAAATTTTTTTCATAAAAATTCATAAAAGTGGCTCCTTAATTACACTCTAATTTAACAAACGCACTAACCACTGTATGGTCCTGTATCAGTATGTAAAGGCATCAAATCCTTATAAAGCCGACAGAAACAATTAACAGACAAGTACCGATATGACTTAAGATTTTTTTTGTACTGCTTTTATATCAAGCAAATGAAATAGTCCTGGCGATATATCATCAACAAAATCGCCAAATTCAGAGGCTCCTACATGTAGATCACTAACACAAAATACTACAATAATTAATAACTGTTCTTACTACTGCTCTTTTAGTCCGCTTTGTTCAAGGCAACACTCATGCCAAAATCAGTTTCAAGCGGGTGCTGAAAAAATAAGATGGAATGAGAGAAAGCTGTTAATTGACCATGAATGTTAAAAAAGAGTAAGAGTTCAATAACAAGTCATTATCCCCTCCATAAGTCAAATAATTCAATGTTATGTATTTTTTAGGTATACATTAGCCAGGATACTACAGCACTAATTAGAGCATTTCTGCAAGTTAACTGTAGATTTCAGGAATATACTACCCAGGATACTACAGCATTGATTAGAGTATTTTTGCCAGTTAACCATAGATTTCAGGTATACACTACCCAGGATACTACAGGACTGATTAGAGCATTTTTGCAAGTTAACCGTAGATTTCAGGTATACACTACCCAGGATACTACAGGAATGATTACAGCATTTTTACGAGTTAACTGTAGATTTCAGGTATACACTACCCAGGATACTACAGGACTGATTAGAGCATTTTTGCAAGTTAACCGTAGATTTCAGGTATACACTACCCAGGATACTACAGGAATGATTAGAGCATTTTTACGAGTTAACTGTAGATTTCAGGTATACACTACCCAGGATACTACAGGAATGATTAGAGCATTTTTGCAAGTTAACTGTAGAATTCAGGTATACACTACCCAGGATACTACAGCATTGATTAGAGTATTTTTGCAAGTTAACCGTAGAATTCAGGTATACACTACCCAGGATACTACAGGAATGATTAGAGCATTTTTACGAGTTAACTGTAGATTTCAGGTATACACTACCCAGGATACTACAGGAATGATTAGAGCATTTTTGCAAGTTAACCGTAGATTTCAGGTATACACTACCCAGGATACTACAGAAATGATTAGAGCATTTTTACGAGTTAAATGTAGATTTCAGGTATACACTACCCAGGATACTACAGGAATGATTAGAGCATTCTTGCAAGTTAACTGTAGAATTCAGGTATACACTACCCAGGATACTACAGGAATGATTAGAGCATTTTTGCAAGTTAACCGTAGATTTCAGGTATACACTACCCAGGATACTACAGGAATGATTAGAGCATTTTTACGAGTTAACTGTAGATTTCAGGTATACACTACCCAGGATACTACAGGAATGCTCTGGTCATAAAAGCTATCACGTGGTGTCCTCTTCAGCGAAACAAAAGGTGTGATATCTATCTCGAAATGCGCACGAAATTCAAAACTTGCCCCTGCAATTCTAGCCTTCGCTTTCCACAATTCTACAGAGGGGTTGTAACAAAAACTGGTAAGATTGCGCAGTTATCATTGATCAAAACTATAAAATCGTCAAAAAAGTAAGCTTACTCTTACCGAAAGATCGGGATGGCAAGCAATTTTCCATTTCCTCGATGAACTTGGTGGCGTCATCATGCAATCGTTTCCAGCCGTTGCCTCAGTACTTGCATGATTGGCTATTTTAGCTTGAAGGGAAGATATTCTGTCCTCCATAGCCTTGAATCCATTTACCATAGTGGTTTCAATCCGCTCCAGAGTTTGAGGGACTGAATCTGAGAAGTCCGTTTGGTTTCCTTCGATAACACTCAAAGAGTCGTTAATGTCCGACAATTTACTTGCTAGCTTGAACGGATCTTTCCAGCTTATCCTGTACTTCTTTGAGCCTGGTCAAAACCTGTCGGAATTCCGAAGCATTTGAAGCCATGGCTGCCATTTCTTCGCTATAAAGACAAAACACTCGCCGCTAAAGGTTCTCGGCGATCACGCTTCACCCCGAAAAGCGTCTGTGCACTGTGAAGCGTCACTCATTGAATACAATAGTAAAACAATGAATTTGATTGGTTCATTTTGGTACCTTGGCAATGACGGTCAGCGGTATTTTGTTTAGCGCCAAGATCGCGCCAAAGACAGCCAAAGACGAATTTTAATTACAACAGAATAATACGAATCTCTCGCATTTTCATTTCACCGACTGCGCCATATTGCCATGCCTGAAAGGAGCTCTCCCCGGAAAATGAATCGACGAAACAGACGCCGCATCTATTGTTCAAAATGTGGCAGCAGTTTAGTCTTATTCGGGATCGTGAACACACGTTTGCATGGGAGATTCGAACGATGAAATCAACAACCCAGATCTTGATGAGATGGATAGTGTAGGGAACGGTGTTGAGCCCACCCCCCACAGTTTAAAAAAATGTCAACATTGTCATGTGATACTATTGCATCAGAAAATTGAAAGGACACGCATGTATGACCATGAGGGCGAAAAAGGTGGTTTTTTTGAGGAAGAATACAAACTGAACAAGACAATCCCTGCTTGTGGTGTTTCTTTTATTCTTTTACTTCGCTTACACAAGAACCTGGCCGTTACACTTGCTTGAATGTGCTCTTAGCAATCGAAATTTGTCGCAAAAATGAATATAAAACTGAGGATTAAATCGGTAACAAACCTTGAAAATGCCACATTTGCCAACTTATTTACACCCCGTGATTTAGGTACTATACAAATGTAGCATTTACCCTTTTTGCTTTAAATATACTCCTAAGGATTTACATTTTTGCAAGATATTTGCATGCTCAGCTTGCGCTTTAGTCTTCTACATACTGATCCGTTATATAGTTTCATCTGCGATGTTTCTCCCGGCCGAAAAAAGGCATGTCCAGCCCTGGCCATAAAATCCAGAGTTTCTTCACTTCTTACGTAGTTCCACACTTCTCAGAAGTGTGGAAGTGTGGAAAAGTCAGGATATTGTCGCACTTCTTCCCTAGGCACGAACCTTTTGTCATTCTTTACTTAGTTCTACACTTCTCAGAGGTGTGGAAGTGTGGAAAAGTCTGGCAAAGTCAGGATAATGTCATACTTTTCCGTAGGCACTAAAATTCTGTCATTCTTTACTTAGTTCTACACTTCTCAGACGTGTGGAAGTGTGGAATAGTCTGACAAGTTGAGTTAAAAAGTCGCACTATCCCTGAGTCACGAGAAGTTCAGTGCGCTTTATGAGCACTTGGTTTTACTTCTGTATGGTTTTTTACATTTTTCCTTAGAACTATGTTTATTTTGAATAGAAGATATAACCATTGTTTCAATGCCAGCTGTTGAAAAAAAAACATAAAGTTAAGAAATCCGATCTCCAACCTATCTTTCTTCCTTATTAGTATGCTTCAACTTTGATCATTGTTAGAGCAAGCCATGTATCCACTGTTTCGTAGTTTTTCCTCTTCTCTAAGGTTATGTAAATGCTGAACATAAATTACGAAGAAGACAAAGTGTTCTCTTTTCATTTTCCTTGTCATTTTTGCATATTTTAACAGCCAAAAGAAGGTCTGCTTGCAAACTTCTGTGTCAATCTGTAGGTGAAAAACAAAGAGGTCAGATGACAACATCAAAACGTTTGTATATCGCTTAATGCTAGAATGCACTTATATGCCGCCAAAGGATTAATTACCGTGACTAAATAACTTAGTAAGCGATAGGATTCAAATAAATTTCAGTGTTCTGGCCGACGACCTATTAAAGGAACTGAGATCGTTATAGTACTAAATAAAAATAATAACATTGCAAACCACATCTTTCCCTCTCATTACCCCTTTGAGCTCTTCTACGTTCTTTGCGTCGCAGTTTTCTTTGCACCACTGATCGACATGGCCCTTCATGTACATTTTGTCCACCAGAATCGATAGTTCTGACAATCTCTTTGCAGTCCTTGTCACGTCCCGTCGAACAGGGTTTTGAGCAAATTTTTTCAAATGGCATTCATCGTCATAAATAATGTATCCTGCGAGTAAATGATCAGTGGATGTTCATTGCTAGGGTACAGAACTGTAAGGATACAAATGTTATTTCACGGCTTTGTGTATGTTTTATTATCATTGTTATTAATACTATTTTACATACATAATGATGTACAACAATTTTAAGGAGTGTTTCTTACTTAAAGCCTCAAATATGTTTTCATTCCGGCTTAGCAAATCGTGCAACACTGCGTAGACTTGTGAGTCTTTGATTCTTCGCAAAATAATTCCGACCACCGGGTAATCACTCCACACGGCGACATAACACAAAGTATTCCTAGGAGTAAACAAATATTTTGTGAATACTGATTTATGATCTTGAGAGGAAGTAAATCGAACATTCGTAACGAACACTCTAAAAATAATTATATTTATTTCAAATTGTATACATTTTGCATTTTACCTGCGGAGCGGTCATTCTTCCTCTGCCTTGCATCTCGGTCCTTCTCTGTTTTGCATGACAAAGTTGCGTCTCTCTTGCATGCAAAAATTCTGTATTTACAATAAACCATAACTCATCTAAGTTTCCGGCCTAATTATTTGGAATTATTTGAGTTTCTCAAATGTTAACCTGTTTTTTTTTTTCCTTTAATTGTAGCGCGAAAAGGAAAAATGGCCGTGAAAGCGTATTAGAAGTGACGACGGAATCTCCCAGGTGCTCGCCTCGATTAGCGGGATATCCGACAGACGCAACACCACGCTCGGAGGCGAGCGGTTCGAGGCCAAGAAACCTCGCAAAAGAATTCACCTTAGGGTGACTCTCTAAAGATGAAGAGGAGGGTGGACCATGCAAATATTTAGTATTGTCACGTACCGTAGAGATAACATAAATATTGCCGACCCTATAACACGCACCTAAACAGTGATCCTCCTTTTCCACAGAGCAATTTGCAGGTAGCTACTCTAGGTCGATAAGTCACAATTATTACTTTATACAGTATTCTGTATATTTTTGGACCAATTTAGGTCATGAACCTGATGAAGGAATAGAGCAATAACAATTGATCTGAGCATTTATAAACTTTATCATGTTGATCTGAAAGCGAGGAAGATAGAATGCACATACTCTGCATTCTTTACAGCCTATTTTTAGCGTTGTCACGATCTTAAGAGACCTACTCCAATAACTCACCAGTTGTGTAGGAGCTGCTCGTAAGGTCTCTCCTAATTGGTCGCTGGAAACAATGACATGTCTTCTTCCCATTGTTCTAGTATTGTTTGGGGTTTGGGAAACGAACCATTGGTGACTAATCTTCCGAGCAGCTGTACCCAATTGAAATCTCCCGGGGTTAAGATTCTTTGTGTATTGTATTTGCGTTATAATGTGGCATTCACATTTAAATGATATGGAAATTCCTGAAACAAAACGTTTTATTCCCAAAGGGTTTAAATTGGGTACAACATTGAGTTAGCCGAATAGTTGTATAGGAAGTAGAAAAACCCAGAAAAAGACGCCTCATATATGGCTCATTAAGAAGAGATGACGTTGTTGAGGTCTCCGTTGAAAAATAAATAAATAAATAAAGGAGGATAAAGGACTGACGGGGACTTCGTGACAGAGAAAACGTAGGCTTTTTTATGCTCGGGTATTCAAACAGATGGCAGTGAAACAAGGCTAATATCTTCTAGTCACAGAATTGTTGTCTAAATATAAAAAAAAAAGCATTTAAAAAGATTTAAAAAGATGTAAAACGAGTCGCAGGAATAAAACCAACTAATACTCGCACTGCGCTTTATTCTCATTCCATACATACGACTGCAGGAAAGTGCGACAATATCCTGACTCTGTCAGACTATTTCACACTTCCACACGTCTGAGAAGTGTACAACTAAGTAAAGAAGAGTCTATCTTTTTGTCGAGGGTCGAGGGTCGAGGGTAACATTTTTCTTTCCAAATATTTTTTGGAAAAGGTAATAATCGATGCAATCAATGTCATTAACACAAATAAGTAGAATTTAAAAAAAAAAATGGCGCGTGAGCATCTTCTAGTTGTTGGGTGTGGGGGGGGGGGGGGGGGGGGGGGTTGGAACATCCATAAAGAAAATGTGATGTTGTTGTTGTTGTTTTTTTCAATTAAAATAGTACGTGGACATTCGAATTCGCTTAAAAGTAAAGAACCTTCTTCCTTCCTGTGAAGGAAGACAGGTTGTGCCTAAAAAAAAATGTCATAGAGCTTAGGCAGGGGCACCGAACGACTGTTTTCTGTAAAATATCTGTTCGGAGAAGCAAAAATTGCCGTTCCATTCATCTAGAGTCATGTACAGTTTTCGTAGCTTATCTAATAATTCCCAACGACTTTCTAAAGTTTAGTTTTTCGCATTTCAGTCCCCAAGTTAGCCTATTTTTCGTAGAAAAAGGAAATCTAAAATTTTCGCAGTCGAAAATGCCATGGAGAGAGGAATCAGAAAAATTCTCACTTTCGTAAAACCTAAAATTGCATCTAAATTTTCGGGAAAATAATACTGAGGCCCGAACCGAACCGGCGGGCGTTTTCAGACTCCAGTATTAGATAATAATATTAAGCTACCCTATCTAAGGACCACACCAGGGACACAGAAACAAAAGGGTCAAACAAGATACCCTATTTAATTAAGGACCGAGAACCTCAAAAATAATGGCCCATATATGGGAGTACCCCCTCCCCCCGGGGTCACGATTTCCGGTGTCGGTGCGGATCGATGACTTGTATTTTAAAATTTTCATGGCGAGTTTCTACTTCATTGAAAGCACGACAATTCGGGGGATAGCTTAAAAAACAAGAATCGGTGAAATATCCATATTCAAACTACCCCACTGAACAGCCAAGCAATGCAGAGAAGAGGCAGACGTGACTGAAATATAAGCCGAAGCGGGGGCACCAAACCACGGTTTCCTCCTAAGTGCATTGAAAACACTTTTTCGCTTATCCAGAGTACTTTTGCATTCTACGCGGCGCTATAAAAGTTGTATCTGTTCGGTCGTCCTAGGGCAACTTAAATCTTTTCGAAATCACTTCGGGCCTCAGTATTATTTTCCCGAAAATTTGGATGCAATTTTAGGTTTTACGAAAGTGAGAATTTTTCTGATTCCTCTCTCCATGGCATTTTCGACTGCGAAAATTTTAGATTTCCTTTTTCTACGAAAAATAGGCTAACTTGGGGACTGAAATGCGAAAAACTAAACTTTAGAAAGTCGTTGGGAATTATTAGATAAGCTACGAAAACTGTACATGACTCTAGATGAATGGAACGGCAATTTTTGCTTCTCCGAACAGATATTTTACAGAAAACAGTCGTTCGGTGCCCCTGCCTAAGCTCTATGACATTTTTTTTTAGGCACAACCTGTCTTCCTTCACAGGAAGGAAGAAGGTTCTTTACTTTTAAGCGAATTCGAATGTCCACGTACTATTTTAATTGAAAAAAACAACAACAACAACATCACATTTCCTTTATGGATGTTCCACCCCCCCCCCCCCCCCCACCCAACAACTAGAAGATGCTCACGCGCCATTTTTTTTTTTAAATTCAACTTATTTGTGTTAATGACATTGATTGCATCGATTATTACCTTTTCCAAAAAATATTTGGAAAAAAAAATGTTACCCTCGACCCTCGACATGGTACCCTCGCCCTCGACAGCGCCTGTAACTGGTTGTAGCAGGGACTTTGTGTATCCAAACCTTCAGAGCGAAACTCAGCTAAGTGGACCATTAGTGCCTCTTTGGAAAAAGCCTGTCTATCTCATAAATGAAGGAGAAAGAAAGTGTCGGCGATTGGGATTTGTCCCCGTGAAAAGTTCTTAAACGGAGGTCCGCCCAGCTGTAAGCTAAAATGAATACTACTATCAATCAAACACTTATATGCTTTACCGAAATTGTGAGAGCTTCCCGACCGAATAAGCCGAATGATTTTGATGCTTTTATAAAGAAAAAGAAAACCCGTGCGACGACCCTACAAAAAATAAAACTGAACTTGTTCTTAACTGAATTTTTAAGATCCTGGTGTGAGGACATATACTTCAACTGTTAAACAAGGCCAACCATGATATGTTATAGGAAAAAACCTAACGAATCTTGCTTTCATCACTTGACTGAGTTTCTGTCTTACGACACTCTTCACAACGGTACTTGCTTGGAAAACCTGCAAGTGAAAAACAAATAGCCCATAATAGTATAGTAGTGATGCTTTACCCCGTTTGTTGGAAGTGGAATTCATTAAAGGCGATCATGTCATAGCCCATTTGTCTTTATCAGTGGCGGATCCAGGGGAGTGGCCCACCCCCCCCCCTCCCCCCATATTTTAAGACCAAACTGAGGCCCCAAGGGCCGAAACAAGCCAGATTTTTGGAGACCACCCCCCTCCTTTTCTAAGGGTCCAGATGACCGCCCCTCTCTGGATCCGGCACTGGTCATCTCATGAAGGAAATGTGGGCAGGTTGTGTCACGGCTGGCTAATTCAGTTTGTTTATAAACATGTATATTACGCGACATAATTTGCTATGAAATTTGCAATTGAGAAACAATTTTTAAAAGACAAAATCACTGCTTCTTTTAAACCATATATGTCTCCCAAGGACTATCTCAAACGTTGCAAACAACAAAAATTGTATTCTTGAAAAACCAGTGAAGCTAACAAGTTTTCAAACACCACAATTCCTTCCACTTCAATCTTCTGTATGTTTGTCCATCTGTGTGTGATCTCTGCCTTCGATTCTCTTTTATTTACTTTGTTATTTATACCTCCTTTTACCATTATGAGCGGTTCATTATGTTTCACTCAATTTCGTGGCAGTTCCCAATGTTTGAATTTTGGCTGATTTATCGGACACAGCTTCAGTCAGGTACAATTTTTAAGGTGTTTTAACCGGTTTGGCGAGTTCTTAATATAGTTATTTTCAAATCGTTGAAGTCATTGTTCCTTTTAAAATGAGTGCATCACGTCCTTGATTGTTCATGAATTCACCTTTGATTTAAATAACGCCAAAGTCAAAATGAGACCGTACGACTACTTATTTTGCATGTCTGGCTTCAAACAGCAGAAAGTTAAATCAGATCTCAATTATTCAAAAGGTGGATATATAACGCTATCAACCGGATAAACAGACATTTATCCACTGGACAACACAACTGGTTTCCTTAAATACAGTTACCCACTTGATAGTGACCTAGGTCCGTTGAAGAGCGCTATCCAGCCTTGGGGTCAGTCAGCGCCGTCTACCGTAACCACCCCCCCCCCCCCCCCCAACCCCTTCCCGTCCCAACCACGCTTAGAAAGGTCAGAAACGGCGGGAGAGGGTTTGGCTGCACTTAACTTAAGCAAAGGTGAAAGTTACACGGATACTTAGTTGACCTTTTTCTCCTTATTCTCCTCGTACGTGTTCCAGTTTAATCCATCCACTGAAACTCGTAAGTAATACGTTTTGGCATACTGACTGTTCAGTACCGTTTGCGTGGCCACTGCACAAACAGAATGCACTGCGCCCATATCAACTTGAAGATAGTCTGTCCTGTCACTAGTGGTCTTTGGACACCATTGGCGGGCATTGACCCTTCCGTAGTACGGTTGATAATCCGAACTGTAAACTGTGCTTGCCGTTATTCTGGCATCTGGTATCTTTCTGGGGTCCGTTACCTCTACAGCTCTACATGCTACAAAAAAGGCAAAGCAGATTTATCAGACAGTCCAAATCATCTTCGACTAGTATAACGCACATCTCAGTAAATTATCACACTTTTCTAGTCTTTCGAAGATTTCAGTAAAAATATACAGTTTACACAAATTAAGGAGAAAATTGTTTAAAAATCATTTGCAAGTGTCATTCCTTTCCATCAATTTTAAGCGTAAACTAGGCGTTTTCAGAAGGAATCTTGCCCGAGGTAGCATTTGACCACTACGTTCCAGTTAACATAAATGGAAATGATATATCAAATGACTCATATGGCGAACTCCGGATAAAGTCGATAAAGATGCGAAAGTGGAAATGATTCTTACAGTTAAATACACAACAAGAACACGCTTAGAGCGGCGTTCAGTCACACGAGGAGATTAGATCGAGAAATGAGGAGGCGATTAATTCTAAACGAAACAGGATTTACTCGCTAAAGGTTTTTTTTTACTCCCTATAACTTTATCGACGTCGATACTTTTTAATTGTTTCTGAATTGATTTAGTACGCATGTTCGCGACGACCGGAAATACGTCTGCGGTCGCAGGCTATCCGCGTGTATAAATAAACGAAAAATCAAGGGCCTCTATTCCAGAGAAATTACATCATTGCCAGCAATCAAATTCAACCATCGCAGAAAATAAATCGTATGCTCATCACAAGATCATTTGCATACAATGAAAGTATACACCCGACCATCGCGGTTTTGCTACTTAAAATTCTTATTATTTTTTTTTCGACCCCTCAGTAGTATTCACTTGTTTCAAAGTAATCAACGCTTTCAAGCGATAGAATTCGTGGGCCAACACGCTTCGGAAAAGCTCTAACTTTAATGTTTCCTAAGCTGTCTTCGCAAAACATGCGTGGCTTCGATCACGCAACGATTCTTAGTCCCAGTTTCCACGGTCTCTGCAAGGAACGCCTGACACAATGACTCCATTTGCATATAAAATACGACGAAAAATCCCGAGAGGAGGTGCTTCCAGAGAAATTGGAGGGGGGGGGGGGGGGGAAAGGGTGTGCGGCACGTTTCCTGAAACCCTTACCCATCTGTAATTTCCCCTACCCTATTTCAGACATGAAGCCCTGGAGCCCGGCGAGTGACTGGAGCGCTTGACAAGCTGTTACGGCGCATGCGTACACGGTTGGCGTAAACACTAAAAGGAAAATGGTCTTATCGCCAAATGATGAAGAAGTAGCTTCTTCTAAAAAACATAGCGAATTCAAGACTAGAGTGCAAAAGCCATACCCTATTTCAGACCAAAACGGCTAAAAAAACAACCTTTGGCGCTGCACATACCTATATAGCCTATATAACAGAGTACCCAGGGGGGGGGGGGGGGGGGGGACGCGTTGCAGATAATGAATTACGCAAGCGAGACTTACAACTTACAACAACAATATGTTGAATTAAAGAAAACAGTATTTAGTTTACGATACTTTATGTGCTGCAAATAGCTATAATGCTAATCTAGGCAGGACAACAGCCTATTGTAAGTGGTTGAAAAAGAAAATGAAAAAAATTAAGGCTTGACTGGGAATATCGAACCCCGACCTTTGCGATGACCGGACGCAGTTCAAGATATGAGTCATTTCATATATTTCCACTCATGTAAATCTAAGGATAACCGTTAAGGTTGTTTATTCAACTGCGAGAATCATTTCCATTTTCATACAATCCAGTGAAGTTTGCAATTGGGTCTCCTGGTTACGGAGAAGAACTCGGTAACGTGTCAACCTTTTTTTATCCAATTGAATTTTAAGCGATAGCCTGTAGTGAGACAACGATGCCGGTGGGAATCAATAATTATTTGAAGCGAACTGGGGATGCTGTGGAAGCAAAACGACCATACAAATTATTTTAAGAAAGTACGTACGAATTACAACTTCACATCGCTTTCCAGTCCAGCCACTTCTACAATCGCAGCTGTAGTTTCCTCCGCCTTCTTCTTGGCAGGTTCCTTCATTAAGGCATGGACTGTAATAACAGGCTGGAAACAATAACGCGACAACCCGAAACCGTAAGCAGTTATAAAGATATATACAGATGAACAGAACAGGGTAAAAGTACCCATGATGAGTTAACTAATAAAAATACTTTCATTTACTCACTAAATGATGAAAACAAATACAACAACCTAACAGACGACTTCATCAGCGGAGGGACAATCAGCAAGAACGATTTAGGAGAGTGGGTGAGTTATATACAATACTTATTTAGATTTGCAAAACAGCTTAGTTAGTGAATAGCGAAAACATAATTTAACCTAACAGAGAAAATAGAAACGTTCATTAAGAACGGCATAGTAAAGGTTACAATCTTTATTTGTAATTAATGGAACCGGCCCTAAATAACCTCCATCACTTATTCTAAAAATATCAGCAACTGAAGTCGTTCGATGCGCGCACTCAAGATAATTTTCAGTTGTTATAATCAAACCAGTGTGAATCTTTAACTAGAAATATATTTTGACTATTTTGATCAATCTTGGAAGATTTTCCAGGTTACTGATAAAATAGACGTACAAACCTCCTTGCTGTACAATCAAGTTCATCGTGGCCTTTTTTGTTCCCATGCCGTTTGTTGCTATGCATTGGTACAAACCGCTGTCCACCCGTCGCAGGTTACTGATAGTGAGGTTACCCGCCTTCACCTCAGCTCTATTAGCTGGAAAAGACATAATCACTCTGACCCAGGTTACCTCGGGAGATGGAAACCCTTCTGCCTTGCAAGTTTCTTGTATTGAGGTGAATTCTATTTTTGCGACCAGTGATGGGGGTGTTCTAGTAAGGATCGGAAGACCTAAAAGGCAAAAAGAAAAATGAAAATCAGTGAAAATCACAAATTAGATGATGATGGCCATACTCACGAAGACGACAATGATGATGACGATGATTACGACGACGATGATGAGAATGATAATGAGGCAGTGATAATGTCAACGCCCTACCTCTAACAGTCAAATTTCCACTGGCCCCAGACGATCCAAGGATACTTGTCGCGACACATGCATACTTTCCAGCGTCGCTGTAATTTGTGTTTTTTACAATTAACTCTCCTTTCTTAATCAAATACTTTGCGCCTGACAAAAGCTTTTTGGCTTTGAATCGCCATTCGACACTAGGAGTAGGATTTCCTTCAACCGTGCAATAAAAAGTCGTATTTTTTCCCTCATCTCGTGTCTGCTCTACAGGTGACATCATCACTTGGGGAGCAGTTATCGATTTTCCAGGCCTTCCAGGTGGTCCCGGCATGCCTTTTGGCCCAGGGTCTCCCTTGTCTCCCTTTTCTCCACTCGGTCCTGCGGGACCCGTCATTCCTGTTTTTCCGGATTTTCCAGGAGGTCCCATGACACCTTGAGAACCTTTCTTTCCCTTTGGTCCCCTCCTGCCACGTGGTCTCCTTGCTCCAGTGGGACCAGGATATCTGGGGGGACCTGACTTACAGTACTTGCTGCGCATAAGTTGTTCAATCTGTTTGCTGATTTCTTCCCGCACTTCATTCTTGGTTATGGTAGCTGAAGTTACGTTCGAAACCGCTCTCCGGTTTCTAGGCTTCGCATTTGCTCTTAATTCTCCTGAATCGAAGGAAAAAAACTATTGATTTTAATGCCTTAAGGTTCAGAAATCATTTAAACTCCAATCTGCTTTTTATCCGAAAAATATGTTTCAAAAAATCATACTTATTCATAAAGAAAAAACAAAATAAATTAATGTTTAATGATTGCCAGTTATACTCTGATAAAGACAAGATGCAACTCAATGTCCAATTTTTTAGACCAAAATAATCCTGCAAATCTAAATATTAGTGCATGCATAAGTTAAGCTATATAGGAGATTTTGTAGCCTTTCAAAATATATCGCAGTCATGTATTATCAGGTTTAAAAGCTCGAGACATACGCTCCTGCTCGTCGTTTAAACGGTTAATTAGTTGGTTAATTGATCGACCTCTGACTGCTCTCTGAGCTTAAGCAGTTTCAGTTTAGGAGGAATACTCACCCTTGGCAAACTAGGGCCTTCCTAAACCATTCTCTTAACTTTTCTGTCAGTCGCATTTCTCACCTCGTTGCATTCTCTGAAAAGCTTACCATGAAGTTGATATAAATTAAGCCATTCGTACTTTCGTACTATCTTATAATCAGTTTATATTTGAAATATCCTGATAAAGCAATGGAATCTAAATCAGTACACGTCGATCGAGTTTTGAAACTCGAGTAAAAAGCCTAGTGTATCACTTTAACCCATTTAACCCTCAACATGAACTAACTATGATCGATCAAGACTTACTGACATTATCAACCGTAGTTGTCTTCAACTTGTTAAAGGATGTCTCATGGATTCTTCTTTTGGCATTAAGCGTCGTTATTTTATAGTGTTCCAGCGAGCTGCCAGTCTTAACAATGACTTCCAGAGAAAACATATTAACGCGATTTTCAAGGACAGTTAGTCGCTCGTTAGTTGTTTCATTCTTCACCCAGAGACATCCGCAAGCAAAAAGTAGCATCACAGATAGAAAAGATGGCTGAATGGATGGAAGACAATCATGTACTCGCAGAGATTTCGAAGAGTTCGAGGAGTCCATTTCTACCGAGTTCAAATCGTTTTCCAACTCCCTCAGAGATGCAGGAAGACGGACTTGATCATGGTATAAACAATTGTGTTCATTAAACGGATTATTTTTTTTTTCGTATGTGCACGTACGTACTCTCTTGTTGACCTGAACAGCACACAAGTGTGACGAAAGGAAACCTTTATACGATGGAGTGGTTTTAATTACGTGCCATAAAAACAAAAACAAAAAACCGGCAAAATGTAGCAAGCCAATCGGCACGCCCGGCCTCCATTGAGGGATGCAAAGTTCTAAACAAGGTATGTGAAAGGGGTACTATTCGTCAACAGAAGGTATACGGAAAGGCTACCTTTTTCGTAAAGAATGGCATATACAAGGGTATAACTAAGGGGTTGGACTCGTATAAACATTTGTTGAGTACCCCCCCTCCCCTCCCCCCTGGGCGAGAAACAACTCCAGATAGTAAGAGGGGCGCAAACTTGGATTCCCGAATTGCAAGGTGTCAAATGTCTGCGTATTGGGCTGAAGAGAGAAACGTGCCATGACGATATCCGTATGAGTAGAGGATTAACTGTACTTAGGCGATGATTTCGCGCCTTCTGCACGTTCAATGAATCGACCTTGTTACAATCTCATATGCATGTCATTGTAAGTAACTGTAAACTTTTGCTTCCCGTCGATCTACTGACTTAATCAAGATTTGCTTTATGTAGGTGCCCCCATCCAGTCTATTCCCCACAAAGCACTAACCTGCATACGTTCCAAGAGTCAGCCTGTATTTATTTCCTTCGTCACCAACGCCAAACAAGTCGTACTCAGCTTAAGCTGTTTGTCCGTTAAAATCTTCGAGTTCCACCCGAAGCTTGCTTCGTTCTTTCGTCAGACGTGAATCTTAGCCAGTCCAAGCCAAAATTCCCCGCTTAGACTCCCGAAGCCGTATTTGTAGTCTTTCCATACGCGATCGAAGTTAACTGAGCCGTCAAGTCTTTTCTGAAACACTGTCCAACCTCCACCTGCTGTTGTTTGGTCACAATAGACATCAAAGACACCGGCATTATCGGGGTTGACGCAGTAAACACCACTTGTTCGTTGACCTGCTTTGTAATAATCGGCACAGTTTTTGTAAATAACTGAAATTAAAGTAATGTTGGAAAATATGTTTAGGAATAAATTGAATGAACAACACGCTCTGCCTAGTAAATTTATTTCGCTTTCCTTAAAAGCCTACCTAGAAGGAATCCTAAGGATAATTTGTCGCAAAAACGGACTACCGCATATGATTAGGAAACCGCAAATAATTCACCATAAAATAGCCACATCAAAAACTGTAGGCAGCAAAAATGTCACAGAAAATTGTACTTGGCAAATTGTAATTGGCTAAAGAAGTGTAGAAAACACAAGCGTCCCAATACCAGAAACAAACACGAATTCGACGGATTGCCGCGACCTCATTATTAGCCGCCATTTAAAATGATGTCACACGTCTCCGGGAAACTGTCATCTCTGATGGTACAGCAGTAAACTAACTTATTAGCAAAAGCAGGAAGGGGGGGCGGGGGGGGGGGGGGGGAAGAGACGAGGTCTGGGACCGAGAAACGATGTTCTCACAACTTGCAAAGCGGTCACCCTACGTGATGGTCAGCGGATAATTGCAGTATTTTTCCCACAGTAAATATTTTTAGACTTTTTACAAGCAAGAAGCGAACCGGCAGAGGAGATCAGAAATGCTTAAAAAATTGAAAAAAAAAAAAAATAATATCATGCATCTTTGTTTTTGTCGCATATCGTAATTGTCTTTCGGTACTGAAATTGCGGGGGAAACTAAAACGCAACCGCGTTAGATCTTGACCAACAACAACACGCTCGATCGATTTATAGGTTACATCGTTTTTGCCGGGCAAGGATAACTTGATGCTGATAAAAATTACTGGAGAAAGTGTCAAATTTATCGGAAGCAAGTATATTCATAGAGCTTTATAAATATGAGCTTACAGCTCTACATATCACAACTGAATAATTATTATTCACACTTCATAACATTTCACTTCGTTTATTACGATCAGTCAACACCTTGAATTCAAAGTTAAAATTCAAAACGATCCTAATAAACAAATCAGAACTACTACTGAATGCTCTGTACCTTGAAGCGACTTTAACTTTCCTAAGGTTTGCTTCAAAACACTGCTCGATATCTCAACTCTTCGGCGGTTCTTATCAGTTCGGAGCTATATGTTGTATATTCCAAATTCTGCAGAGGGAGATTGTTTAACAGAAAAAGAAAACCACACACTATGTCTGAAAAGCGACATCAAATCAATAAATTTGTGAATTACCAAAATATAATAGTGAGAAACAGTTCCGCCTTCGACCGCCATGTTTCTTCTAAGACCATTGATCTATGGATTTTGACATAATGCGCATGATCAGTACACAAATCCGCTGGCAAGACCCTTGCTGATCGCTTTGCAAGTTGTGAGAACATCGTTTGGATTTCATTTAAGAGAATGTATGGGAAGTAGCTCCCCCTCCCATCCCTCCCAGCTAAAGTACTTTGTTCTACCTTGACAATTTTTTCCCTCACCTGTAAATCCTGGTTTGCAGGTGCAGTAATAAGATCCAAGAGTATTGTTGCAGGTGGCGTTGATGTCACATACAGAAGGGGAAGCACTGCATTCGTCTATGTCTAAGAAAAACAACACTAATTCAAAAATCACTAGTCCACTTTGAATTCTTCATAGAACTAAAAATTCATTAAGAGTGGAAAATGTTTCATGGTTTCCATCTAGCTGCTCTCTTTTAGCTGTCTTTGTCAGAACTCATCACACTTTTTTGCATCTCTCATCATTATCATCTGCAATGTCTGCAATCGGCAATCCTCCATAACCAACCAGTAACCCTTTCGTGAGTGAACTTTCTCCCAGAATTTGTTAGATCAAGCCAGATTGCCGCTTTTGCCGATGAAACAAAGGTTTTCAAAGAAATAACATCAACGCGCGATGCAGAGCAACTTCAGGAGGACCTATCTGACCTGGCCACGTGGTCGAATTCTTCTAGCCTAAACTTTAACTACAGCAAATGCAAAGCGCAGCGCATAACTAGGAAACTTAGCTCGAAGTTTAATCTGCCGAGAAGGATCTTGGTGTTTACATCACTTATAACCTCCGTGGAATAAGCAAGTCAATGTGCAATGCGCTTAAAGGCCAGCAGGCTACTGGGATATGTACGGAGAAACACCAGACTCGTCAAAAGCATTACGGCTAGACGCTTGGCATACCTCCCCCCAGTAAGATCCCATCTTGGCTGTGCCACGCAAGTCAGGACTCCGCATCCAATAGACCTGATTCGAAAGCTCGAGCGTATCCAGAGGCGCGCTACAAAGTATACTGGATGTACCATTCATTTGTGACCAAACATATAGGAACAGGCTAATCAATCTTAACTTTTTAATAATCTCCTATTGGCACGAGATTTAGACATGATACTTTTTCAAAGTTGCAACCGGTACTGACAGTTAGAGTTTGTCCCTCTGTTCTCTTGCAAGTCTTAGCTACTCGTACTACCAGATCTAACAGCAACCGTAATGTCTCTCACTTTATTTCAAGGAAATTTATACTGTCACTTCTCATAGATATTTTTTTAATAGAACCACTAGAATCTGGAACACCTTTAGCAAATGACCTTCAACTTTCACGCAACCTTCAGATCACTTAATTCAAATCCATCATATAAATACAAGTACCACGTAGATTCATTAGAACGTAAGTAAGACACAGAGAACCCATAATCCTGGAAAACCATCTGTCCGTCATGTAACGTTTCACGTAACGTGTCTATCCGTCGCCGTTGTTGTTTTTAATTGTCATAAGAAGTTTTACTGTTTCTTACATATCTTTTAAGCTCTGGGACCACTGTAATTGGCTCACCGCTTTTGTGATACCCCTGCCTATTAAGCATTTATTATTCATTGTTCAGTGATAGGCGAAGCTAATAAAATAGAATAAAATAAACCCGCATAACTGAGTCGATAACAAGTTGTATAGACCACATTCTTTCTAACTTATAACGTCAAGTACTAGTGGTAGCATTGCTGTACAAATAGCTGATAATTTGCCAGTCTTGGCTCTCTCGCATGATCCTACGCTAAGTCCCTTTCCTCGTAATAAAATTTAAATTAGAGATTTAAAAGATTAAACGAGCACTATACAACCCGTTATCTTGCTCAGTATAATCACCACCATACCGACCCTCGTTAGGTATTTTTGTGTACTTTTCTTTTTCCTCTCTTTTATATTTCATATACTTATCTTTTTTTCTCTTTTACCCAAATAAAACTGTAATTTAATCATAGGGCATGTAATTAGTTTCACAATGTCTTGCCCTTCTCCTGACCATTTATTCTTGTAGTCCGTGATACATAACTAAATCTTATGAATGGAATCCTCGAATCTGTAATAAAATATAAATGGCCTGCGATATAAATAAATGGAGGAAATAATAAAATGCAAAAAAACAACAACAACAACACACACACAAAATGGCAATTCCAAAAACTCAGTCTTCACTAGCTTGCACGTGCAAAGTCAAGAGATCCGATTTCAGTAACCTTCTTTGAACATGCTTACAGTTGCATCGTGGGTAATCAGGGCAAGATGGCGGGAAATTCAAACTAAGATTTGTATTGGAATTCATTCATCTCTGATGGTACAGCAGTAAATTAACTTATTAGCTAAAGTATTTTCTCTCACCTTCACAATTTTTTCCATCGCCTGTAAATCCTGCCTTACAGGTGCAGTAATAAGATCCACGAGTATTGGAGCAGTTGGCGTTGATGTCACATACAGAAGGGGAAACACTGCATTCGTCAATGTCTACACAAAAAAACATTATTGAATTGCATTAACCCTTCCTAGATTCCTATCTAACATGAGGTTTTGCTTCAAATTTCTTTTTTCACATTTTTCTTTTGTGTTTGTGTTGCATGATTATTTTACATATCTCGGTTAAACTTGGCGATGAGTCGTGATAAAATATCGAAAAAATTAACAACCTTAATCAGTCGCCGATTAAATATAACTGACCAAACTCACAGTTGGTCTTCATGTTGCAATGAGCCAAAACGGATGTACCAGGTTTTACAGTGGAAAACCAGTATTTCCCGCTATCAGCCTGTCCCTCACTCCTCTTTATTTCGTCACAAGTCTCAGCCGGCAATTCTTGAATCGAACCAAGGGGAACTAAAAGGTCAGAAACAGCTCTATATTTTAATTCTTCAGTATGCTTTTACCCTGCATACTTTTTACTTAATGCCGAAGCGCGGAATGGGAGAGAGAGAACAAAGAAGTGGCAAGAAGTAGAAGGAAAGGGAAAAATCTTAGTTGGGAAAATATGAAATATGTAAACAAACAAAACAAAACAAAACTGCAAGAGAAAAAGCAAAAGAAGCTCTTCCAACCATCGCACCCAGCGCATCTTATTTTTGGCACCACATGCATCGATCCTGTCAATAAAATGTGACTAATAATATGTAAATAATGCTAAATTAAGTGATAACTATAATGATACAATTAGTGGAACTTCCACTTTAAAGTTTGTTTTTATTGACATCTGAGCATCGGTCTTCAATTTACTCCAAAAGACAGATAGATTTGAGCCTAAATGTTCAAGCGAAGTTTAGGTAACATGTAACTTAGTCCCATCATAGGGAGTTCCCCTCTCCCTGGTACGCTGGCTCACCTCGCTTTAAATCGCGAGGATAGTAAGATCTTTCCGGGTTTGGAATGAAATCCTCCGGCCTGGCTTCCTTTGTCCTGTTGTTAAACTCGCAGATGAGAAGAGAGATTACCCAGTTAAAACTTTGGCATTGATTGTCTTCGCGACACTTGAATACGCATGTAAAGGGAAGTTCAGCTAGAAGAGTGTGGTATACGTGTCCCCGCAATATCAAGCCAAAGATGGAACTCTCGGATCTTCCTCTTGCCGGACATTTTTGAGTTACTGCGCTGTAGACCAAGAGAGCCAAAACTGTGATACGGAAAACTATTCTTGCTGTCATGTCTGGAACTCCCCGCTGAAGTAAGAAAAGTATTTTGTTAAAACGCGCACTCATTTTTTTTTTTCGTGTCCTGTCACTTGCAGCCTTTTTTATGTCTTAAATGCGTTAGAGTTTTATGATCATAAACAAGCTGTATACAGCTGTATTGAAAATTTTCTAAGATTATGAGTTAAAGGCTAAGAGCCGAAACAGAGGCATAGCTAACTGTACGCACGGTATGCAAGCACGGTACGCACGTGGGTGCCTGAAAAAGTCGAGGGTAAAAAAATAACAAAATAATGAGATTTTAAAGTGAATAGTGGAAAAAAAAAAAGATGCAAAGGATAAAATAGGTAAATCTTAATTATTTCAAAAGCACAGTTCGGCTCAATTCATTTCACAAGGGACTGTCTGATTTTTCTTTTTACACCGAAATGTTGGTTTCCAGGAAAGAGACGTGATTCATTGGTGGACCGAATCTTCAATGGTATATATTAAGAGAAACAGAGGGAAAAGCGCAAATAGCAAGGCTGGATGGTTTTAAGCGTAAACGCGTTGTATTCGCTTCGGCCTCTCTTTGCATTAGACGAAGTAGGGTTAAGATCATGAATTACATCAACGCCAACAGGGATTTTCGTCGGTTAAAAGTAATGTGACAAATAATGGTAAACTCCGGTGAATTAAGGAATGGGGCGGTGCAAATTTGGAGGGGGGTGGTCTGTTTTAGTAGGGATTTTACCTTTCGCATAAACATTTTAAATTCAATATCTACTCCTCATAAGCATTATTTTTTTCATTATTACTAATGTATTATCTTTGTCACGTGACTTGCCACACCCATTTTTGACTTTTTATTTCAATCCAAATTTACACCACTTTATACATAACACTTGTAATTTAATTCATTTTTTGTCGATGACTATCGACACAAAGCTTATGGAATTGATCGGGGTTATCTTAAATTATCTACGTTTTGTAAACTATAACGTCTCTTAAGAGGGAGACTGTTTATTTCAAAATCCCCTAAATAGAAAAGAAATTATCGAACGGAGAATAAAAAAAGAGGAAAGAAAACCGAAACATGGTTAGCGAACCTTAGTTGTTTGCTTTCAAAGTCGCTGAAAAACTGTCTGACCTGGTTATACCCTTCTAACTTCCCTTCGTTGCAAAAAAGTGAAACCAGCCTGAGAAGACAGCCGACATTTTGCGACGCCGCCATTGGTTTCCAGCGAAATGATATCTGAGAAACGAGTATAGAAATTCGATCCTGATGGCGCGTTGCCACCCAGATCTAGGTAGTGCTTGTGACTGGCCATGCTGCGTAGGATATTTGCTTTGGTCAATCAGAATACTACCCACGTCTTCAGAATGGAACTTCTGCTGCGCTTGTTTCTTAGGTGTCATTTCGCAGAGAAACCAGTGGAGTTGTCGCAAAATGTCGACTGTTTTCTCAAGCTGCAAATTAAAAAGCCCTTTATTAAGCTTATTTGTGCCGTAGATAAACTTAATCCTTATATTTCCTTAGTGATTTAAGAACCTTAAGAAACGCAGATATCAGAGGAGAAGCCTTGTTTTCTATTTAGAACATCGAAAAAAGTAATTATATTCGCCCCGTCATTTGTTTGTACTTGGTATGCGTGGTCGGCCTCGGTGGTGTTTGCCAGAGAGTGTGGCTGTTAGGTGTAATTTCACTCCCACCTGATTTTTTCCTGAGTATATTAGTCACAGCTGTACCTAATGGAGCGTTTTCACATTACGTCATGGCGGCCATATTGGTGATCCCAAACAATTAAACGGCGGCCATGTTGGTGTACCAAGAAAATTCGCAGGGAGTTGAACTCTTTTCTTATGCAAATAATTTTTTTTGTTCCAATAAAATAACATAATAGAAGCTGGCCACGTGAGTGAAAACGCTCTATTGGGAAAACAACACATTGTGATTTTAAGCAAACGATCGGTCAAGGCCTCCAGTGTGTCCTGTATAGAACCGATTGTACAATTTAAAGTTTGCTTGCAAGATATAACCGTGTAAATGAGCAAAATCTCGCATCCCTGAGATGAACTCCTTTTATCTTTCTGTAAAAGCGATCCTTTAGAATATCCTCTCTTGGCTCTATACATAACACACTACAATCTACCAAGTTTACCTCTCTGCAGCGCCAGCTCGTGAAGTTTTGTATCTGCGCTGAATTCTTGGACACAAACTTTTATCGGAAAAGTCAAATTATGAGACTCCTGAAGGTATCCCTAAAGTGCGAGTTCAAAGCAAGATATGAAACTTGTAACTGGTTAATGACAACCACACTTTAATTTTGTTTATAATTAGTCCAATGAGTTTTGTTTTCGATGATTTTTGATGCGAAAAGAAGAACATTCAAAGAATTTTGGTATTAAATTTGGTTGATATTTCTTAAGAGTTGCTTATTTCTTTTTAGTATTTTTTAACTGCAAGAAAATGAAATAAATCATATTTATTTATTTACCCAGTTCTAAATATATATCTTGTGAATCTATCGATATCAGTCGTTGTACTTCGCGCATGGCTTTAAAAAAATGCATACGATTCTCTAGTTTAACGCAAAACATCATTGCAATGTTGAAACAATTTCAAAACAATATTAATTGCAACTCTGCGTTGCGCTATAACAGGGCTAAAATTGTCGTCACGAATCATCTCGTGTAACACGGTGCCGGTCGGTTGCTTGGTCTTTTCCTCCCGCAAGTCTCAAAACTGAGAGTTTTAGGCCACAGATAGAAGTAGAACGTATCGAATGTGACAAAACTTGGTAAGAAAGTAGGTTGATGTTAAAATTACCGGTATGTTGGTTTTTATTTCATCCCACGTGACTGCTATTGTGACGTCATTAATGATGTCCAAACTTGGCATCAGATTAAAAATTCAGGAAAGAAATAGTAAAGACTTTATATGTAGTTTTCTTTATAGAATTCGATGATTTCTGGTGAAAACCCCATCTCAATCAGACAAAAAGGCATAAAGTTGCAGCTGATTTTAAAAAAAGTCAGATTTTCCGCCAAATGACCATATATGGCCAAACAATGAATACAGTCGCAACGGAGAAAAGACAAAGTTGCATAAAACCAAAATTGTAGTTTTTTTTTTAATTTTTGTGGTGCTATGACGCCTATTTCGTCGCAAAAAACCTCATTATGACGTCACATTCTTAATGTTGTTACTATAAATAGACGCATACTTTCAATAAACGTCAAAATGTGGCAAAAATTTCGAGAAAAATTTTCTCTAATTAAGATATTCTAATGTCTTACCTCATTTGGAAAATAAACTACTCCCCTGTGAGCCAAAAATTGAATTTAAGAAGAAAAGCCCTAGCAACCGACCATCGCCGGTTTAACATCACCTCGACATGAGATTAATAACCATACAGTTTCATCGCAGATGAGTTTTACGAGTTCAATCAGCCAATAGATTGGCTATAGCGTGCAGGGTTTTGCCAGTCACACGCTGAATTCCTATTCGATTTTGAAGTCGCTCATCGGGTTTACATGACTTTGCTACCGATACTGTCAAAATTGGCATATTTAATTAACGGTCCACGGATGGTTATTTGATTAACTACAAAATCAACCATTATAAATGGTTGCCGCTAATAGTATACGAAGACAAACCAAATAATCAATTATTTATGTCTATAGATCTTTAATTAGATAGTTCTGGAGCTCATCATTTTGACAAACCCGAGTTAAATGCTCGATCCTCTAATTCAATTCAGGACATCTATCAAAATAACCAATAATAACACAGGACTTTTTGCCAGTAGCTGGAATTGTAGCGCTCATTTTTAGAACTTTGTTGTATTTATCGTTTTGCTCAGAAAACCGTTGTATCTGCATTATTAGCGCTCATGAGCTCAAAATAAAGCATAAAAATGTGGCTTTCTTAAGGTGCAACTAAATTGTCACTCTTTTCTGGAATTAATAAGCACCTTATAAGTCAAGAGGGTTATCCGCGAGAAAAAGTAGTTCATCTCAGGGACATTCACACAGGCGCTATTTGTTTTGTAATTCAACGTACGACTACGCAGATGACTGAGCACGTAAAAAAAAAAACGGGATCATAAGGGCTTACGATAGAGGATGACAGCAGAATTATTAAACTGGTAATAAAAGTTCTAAGCCTTCCACTGACGTTCTTAGCTAGCGCTTTCGTCACGACTTCCTCTCTCACGAACGTCGTTTGTGAGAAAAGAACATTTAACGAGGAGAGGGAGGCTAATAATGTTCCTTATATAGTGGAAAATGAACTGCAGAAAGAAATTTAAAAACCCTTAGATTTGAATGTATATGCAATTCGATGGATAGTCTTGTGAATCCTTGACATGGATAGCCTACTTGACTCTTTAAAATAGCCCCCTTTTTCTTTCTTTCAGAGTTTTCTTCATTTATAGCTTTTAAGAAAAAAGAAACCAGTATAGGCTAGCTGAGAGATTCTATGGACACGCAGGAGAAAACTCCAACGAAATATCCTTACGAACGGCTTAAAAACGAATCCTCACCTGTTTCTGGGAGTCGTGGTGCGGTATTCAGTATCTATAGGAACCTTTTTCCCCAAAGAAGCCGATGAGTTCAAGACTTAATATACAGTGTAAGACTTAATATACAGTAAGACTTAAGAGTAAGACTTAATATACAGTGTCGCGAAATTGACAATTTGGTATAACGAGCCCAAAGTAAAACTGCCGACATTTAGTTGAATACATTAGCTGTAGAGTATCAAGCTCACATAGCAAAGTATATTTATCATCGAAACTGGATTGACTCCCTCAACACTTTGGCCACCGGCAGTTTGCTCTTTGAATCAACTCAGCAGTAGGCAACCTAGCTAGACAGTGTGTTGTTTGCTGTTGTTGCATTTTGTATTTTTTTAATAAAGCAACTTTTCACAAAAGACTGCACGCCGAAAATTGATGGTAGAGTGTAATAACATTTTCAAAGGGATGCTTGGCGCTGTGAGATCAATAATTTAAAGTTTTCCTCTTACATATCCTAAAATTTAAGAAATCCTTCCCTTATAACAGAGACAGAATAAAATTATGTTTCTTTGTTCAGTTATAGGGGGAAATCCTGTTTTGAAGATAAGTAAGATAACAATCTCATTGCTAAAATGGTTGTTTTTTAAAGAGTGTGTATCAGAGAAAGAAACAGGTGAGCCCAGTATCAGTTAGTTTGAGATTCGATGGCAGGTTTGCAAAAAGGACCTCAAGTTGAAAAACCTTTTAATGAATTGATATGTAAATTTTATTTAGTGTGAAAGCTCAATATCCTTTTCAACTTTGTTTTTTCTTCAGAAGAGACCGATTGTTAATTGCAAATCTCCAGTGATATTTAGAATTTCTGAAAACATTTGCTGAAGCATGCGGATTGAGAGTTTAAAGTCGTGAACTTTTGCAAGTCGACGTTTCCCTCTTTTGATGACAATTAAGTTTCTTTTGTTAAGCACATATACATCAACCTTATCATTTTGTTATCGATGATCTGTTCTGCCCAAATTTGCTCTTAGCAATCCCAATATGTCGCAAAAATGATACAACTGAGGAGTAAATCTGGGGCAAACCTGGAAAATGCCACATTTCCCAACTTATTTTCAATATCATTATACCAGTTTAATGCCCTAAATTTACTCCTCAGTATTTATATTTTTGCAACATATTTGCTCAGAGAACATTTTTGCAAATACATGTTTTCGTCCAGTGCTAAAACAGCAATTATAGCTCGTTCGAACAATTCTCACAATATATGAGTTACTTTAATAACTTTTTCTAAAAGACGTTGGATTACACGCAAAAATGTTGCTGGCGCTTCCTAGACTTTTACCTTTTTTAGCATTCTGCGTAATTGACTCTAAATCAACAAAGCCATATTTTTTGTATTATTGTGAACAACTTATAATTAACTTTACCGAATCGTCTGTTTCGTTGAAGGAATTAATGGCTTAATTTTGCACTTTTATTCTTTTTTATCATCTATAAAAACGCCACTGAGTTAATAAAGAAAATAGTGACGCATAAAATGCTCTAATTATGATCCAATGCCAAATGACAAAGCTAGCATACATGTATATCAGTACAGATAATTGCATTGTGCCGACTAGCGTGGAAATTCAAGCCTAAATTTGACGTAAAATACGCATGGTGCCCACGGAGCTGAAACGTTTTAAGTTACCTCTTTTAAATGCCTAGCCTACTGAAGGCAAAGGGGATTTTACAACACATTGAGAAAATGAAACTTCATGAAGAAAGTGAACCGAAAGTCTATTTATCATTATAAAGAATTATATCATAAGGTTTCCGCGCCTATCAACCATAATTACGCCATTGCAAGAGTCTCTTATAATATATTGACCGCGGGGCTCTGCAGTTGCCACAACAGTTGCAGGTCTGGTTAGAAAAAGGGCGTCAACCGGGTAGTTAACAATTGTTCTTTACTATTTTAACAATGTTAAAATGGTTTAAAATCTTTTTGGCCGTGTTGGTGAATGCCAAATCCAAAGCTGTGATATGAAATACAGTTAAACCTTCATTAAGCGGCCACCAGCCCCAGGTGCGGATCTAGGATAAATACTGACCAATTTCCTAAACACTTGTGGGGGTGGGGGGTAATTCAGACAGGATATTGACCAGTTCCATTCTCCGCGGATGAAACCTTGAAAATAAGCGGATTATTATTGTCTAAACCAGTGGTATATAGGAAGCGAAAATTTAGAGAGTTAGTATCCGTCTCAAAATTTATTGGCTTCCTGCTAAATCAATTACCAGATTTCACCTTGGAAAGTCTTTTTATTAAAAATATTAATATTTACTATCAAAAATCTGACCGATTTCCGTAAAACGGTGGAAACCGGTATGGATCCGCGCCTACTCGGCCTATGTTACGGCGTTTTTGCGGACCAGTTTATTTTTAGACACATTTAAGGGCACTTTTTCCGCCAGAATAGAATCTCCAAAACGCCTATGAGCGCATTCGGAGTGCAAGATAGCAAACAGGAAAACTAAACGTTATTGAAAGGCAAAAATATCATTTTTTTGGTCTGTAGGTTTGCTGACTAGTTTTTGGAATAAAAGCGCCGTTCTTTAATTTGATCACTGTGCTTTTCCGTTGACAGCCAGTCTTTAGGGACGGACCATTAGAAAAGTTATGGGGGGGGGGGAATTTTTGAGCCGCAGGAATTTTTTTTCGTTATCAAATTCCTTGCATGAATTCTTTAGGCCGTAGCATGAATGCATGAATATTTTTTTAGGGTTAATTGGCGTGCATGAATTTTTTTTTCATTTAATTTTCCCTTGCGCGAATATTTTTTTTTTTGTACTTCGCCCGCCGAGGATAAAGAGTGGGGTTTTCTTTACTTGATCGAATATAGCCTGTTCCAAGCGTTCGGATAGTGGAGTGCAGGGCGCATCTCTTTGCCGATCTGAACAATTGGACAGGTTAGCAATAAGTCCGTGGAAACGGCTGTTTGTTCGAGACTGTAAGTTTTGGTGGTGATTTAAGTAATAACCAGAGGAATGGTCCATTAAAATTTTTAGCTGCTCGCAAAATTTTACCTTTGCTCGATTTGCTCGCAAAATTTAAACGAGTGCTCGCTTGCTCTTGCTCCCCAAATTTTTGCGTTGCTCGCAAGCTCGCAAAGCACATTTTTATTTCTGCTCGTGCTCGCAAAAAAATCGCAGTGCTCGCAAAGACTATTCGTCACCCCTATATAACGTTCTTTGTGTTGCAACTATACAATAACTATATTCGATCACTGAAGTAATGAATACCCCACCGTTTATCCTGGGCTGGAATCTTATACAGGCTCAAATTACTCTGGCAAGTTTCCACGCTCTTCCGTCTTCCTGTGTGTCTGACACTCAGCAAACCATCTTGAGGTCACATTGAAAAATTGCGTCGGTTAACTCTTCGACGTCCCATCGGCTCCTTGATTTTCTCCCCTTAATTTAAAGGCCATCGCTTCTTTCTGTGATGCTACTTTGCTTGCGGATGTCTCTGGATGAAAAATGAAACAACCAACAGGCGACTGTAAGCACTGGAAACTAGAATCAACAAGTTTCCAGTGGATGTTCTTGTAAAGACTGGCTGTGCAACGGAAAATCGTAGTGATCAAAGAACGAAGCTTGAATTCCAAAATTAAGTGAACAAGCTTGCCCAATAAAGGATTTATCACTTTTTTTTTTCTTGCAGGGCCAACACAGGAAATCCCAATCGGGCAATTAAGATAGGCCCATCTTTCCTCCCAGGCTAGCCAATCGAACACAGGAGTTTCTTCTTGCCCGTTAAATATGGCGCAGTTATATTGGGCACTATGTTTAAACTAAACTGACCTTGCCGCTGAAGATATTTCTGACAGCTTAGGAGTAAAATGTTGAAAGTTTAAAGCCGCCTAAATTTTGACAAAATTCATTGTTTTCAAATGCTTACTAGTTTTAGACAGGGGTCGTTTTTGCATGAGCATGCGCACTAAGACTTGATAAAGAGCACGCGACCAGTGACAGCAACCGTGGTGCATAGTCATAGGAACCAAATTCTTCACTTTCAAAGCTTCCTTGAGATTTAAATGGTAGCAGGAACTTAGGAAAGACCTTCGTTGTACAAAATATGTAAAGATCTGGTAATTTAAAGTGGAGGCTGATGCGTTGAACGAGGTGAAAGAGCAAGTTTTTCAAGGATGTCTGACACGAACATAGCTGCTGTTGTTGCTTGGCGCTCGACTCTTGTCTTGATTCCACTTCAAGAACTGCAAAGTTTGGCATAGAATGCATTGCTGCTAGATAGGTATTCGGCAAAATGTTCTTTATTTAGTGTTTGTCTATAAATCGGATGTAAATTAGTTTCTCGATGTCGTAGAGGATTTCTGTCAATAATTTGTGGATAGCTGATTTAGCCATATTTCAGGAGTGGATTAATAACGATCAGCTTGCGACTACCACGCCTTTATCAGTTGGAATAGAAAGATGTTCCCAAAAGTATTTTAGCGATACAAACTAAGTTTGTTTATAGGAAAATTGTAGAAGTATTTGATTTTGCGTGGACTAACATTGTAACGCATCTTGTACACGAGAGTTTGCTTTTAGCCAGAAGTTAAGTGCTCTGATATTTTTTAGTTTTTGGTCGGTATCACATGTCTACTGTATTTCTTGGAAAACCTAACCGTTTGTTTCATCAAAATCGGTCACAAAATTCGATTTTAATTTCAATCCTATATTGAATGCAGTTTTGACTGTTCCTCATTGATATTCATTTTTGTCATTTTTCTAGACATACATAGTGACTACCACCAACATCTCACCAGGTGACTAATCTAAGTCTCGTGTGCTCTTAATCATGTAGCTTAAAAGTGCTGGGAAAATTTATTATTTAATTTACTGCTGAACTGAACACCGGCTTTTGCGCACCTGGAACCGGCACTCGCTGAAATTTGCAACCATGATATTTTTTCAACATGTGTGCATGTGTTCCTTTCCCATTTCAAAACAAAGAAAATTGAAAGTGTTTACTTACAACAAAAAAACGTTTCGGCACTTTGTTTACACTTTCACGAGGTGAGCGCAGTCCTACAACAACAACAACAATAGTTTTATTCGCCCTGTACTTAATTACATACATTAAAGAGAGAGAGGAAAATATATATATATATTAAACTTATGGTCATCAGAGTTGAGTGATTTTACTTTACGGATTATATATATATATATATTTGTACTTAATAAGGCCTGGAGCTGAAATAATCCTAAGATTTTCTAGCCAGTTCTCCAGAATTTAAAGTTTTAGAGAATTGAGATAGAATTTATTTCCAAAGAAGCAGTTTTAAAATACAATGTATTAAGAAAGAAAGAGTATATATGCTTAAGTTATGTTAGCTATTTGTTCTGACAACAAATAAGGTTTCAAATGTTTTTGGAATTGGTACGTGTTTAATTCTTTAAGAGTTAAGGGAATTTTGTCCCAGACGGTACATGCAGCATATCCGATTGTTTGTTTCCCCGTATTAGTTCGCACTTTTTTTTCGTAAAGATTCTGTTTCGATGCATATCTGGTATTGTATTTGTGGACATTACTAGCGTATTGAAAATAGTTTGAGAACAGCTTTGGCAGGAGGCCTTTATGCCACAGGTAAGCGAATTTTAGAATCTGAAATCGATAAATATTATGTACCGTAAGAACGTCTAATAAGTTTAGCAGGGGAAGTGCACTTTCTGTGTGTTCACCATAGGTGGTGGCCAAGAAAATAAGCCTAGCAGAATGATTTTGCTTAGCCTGTATCTTATCAATGTGTGTTTTGTATGCACTGCCCCATGCTAATATTGCATAAGAGATATGTGGGTATGATAAGCTGTGGTAGATTTGTTTCATTTGTAAAAGAGTTAGATAATGTCTCAGCTTAGATATAATACCATTGTTTCGCGCAATTCTTGTACAGATGTATGAAATATGGTGATTGAAAGACATCGTTTCATCAAGCAAGACACCTACTAGATATTTTATTTTTTGCTTCCTTTGCAGCACATTTATTGTACCATCTGCACTTTCAATCTTGATATTTACTTGGTCATCTTTTTTCTTTGACGATTTAATAATCACGAAGTTTGTTTTAGTGAAATTAATTGACAATCTATTTACATCACACCATATTTTCACTTTTTTAAGTTCAGAGTTAACTATACTTCCTCAAGATCTTTCAGGTTGCGGGCTGAGGCAAAAACGTTTGTATCGTCTGCAAATATTCTAAATGTTAGAGCATTTGAACAGTTTGGTAAATCGTTTATGTAGATTAAAAATAATACTGGGCCTAGGGAACTCCCTTGTGGAATACCGCACGTCATTGTTTGCTTTGACGAAACTGTATTTCCCATCTGTACATATTGCTGTCTATTTGTGAGATAGCTTGCAAAAAGTTGGAGAGGCACGCCACGTATCCCGTACTGTTCCATTTTTTTAAGTAGAATTGCGTGGTTCACCGTATCAAACGCCTTAGAAAAGTTCAAAAACAAGCCATTACGTATCTATCTATCGCATTACGTAGATTATCAGCAATTTCTGCAATGGCTTGTGAGGTTGAATGTCCCTTTCTAAAGCCAAATTGGAACTCGTATAGGATTTCATACTTCTCCAAGTAATCAACAACCTGTTCACAAATGATTTTTTCGAAAATTTGGGTTAGCGCAGAGAGTGTAGAGATAGGTCGATAATTAAAGGGATCCACCTCCTCACCCCCTTTATCTATTGGCGTGACTTTTGAAACTTTAAAATTTTCCTGAAATATTCCCTGCAATAGAGATTGATTCAAAACCACACTTAATTAATGCCTCATATATATGGTTTGCTGCGTATTTTATACATCTCCTTGGAATATCTAATGCCGACTTGTCTACTTTCAAACTCATTATTTTGTCATATACTTCAGTCGGGCAAATGCCACGGAACATAAAACCATTTGGTGTCATAGTTCTATTTAAATACACTGAAGGGTCTATGTCATGTTTTGGTAGTTTATCTGCTAGGCCATTTCCAACATTCATAAAATGGCTGTTTAATTGATCACAAATACTCTGCTTGTCTATATAAGCTCTATTGTCACGCAGCAGTTTCTTGATTGTATGTTGAGTATTTTCCTTCTTTGTTCTTATTACTTTGCTAATTAATTTCAATGTGCATTTTATGTTTTCTTTGTTCAGTTCAAATTGTTTAGAAAAATAATTCCTTTTAGCTGCGTGTATAATCCTATTCAACTTATTACTATATACTTTATACTCTTTTACTTTACCTGGGTCCGTACTGTATAAATTAGTCTTTACTAATTTGTGTCTTTGTCTGATTGAGTGCATGATTGCTTTCGAAATCCAAGGCCTTTCTAAACGCTTTCGTTGCCGTTTTGATGCTTTGCGCAAAGGAGCATGACGATCTGTTATAGCGCTCAGATTGTCTGCAATAGCAGTTACACTTTCATTAACATCAGTTGATATCAAACTCTTGAAGTCAACTGCAAGTAAATCTTGGTGAAAGGCATTTTCATTAAAATGTCTAAAGTCTCGAAAAAACCTTGGTTCATTATTTGTAGGCAGTGTGTTGGCCATTGTACAGGCACTACATATACGCGCGCTGTTGTCCAGGTCAAGTGGGAAGATGAAATTTGATAGTAGTTCATGGGGTTCAAACCCCGTTCTAATCCTGGATATTTTTCAGGCTTCTTTACGCAATTGCATAAATTGCGTTTCACTGCGACGATTATTTCTTCATTTCAGTTCATAGTATGTTAAAGCCGGTTTTCTTCGCTTTGTGAAGACCATGTAAGAGACGTTTTTTTGCAAACTACACATTTTGTACCCTAACTCCAGAAGTCCGTTCTCAAAATACCTAAGATGAAATAGGCCGTGCTTACGGTTGATATTAAAAGTTCCTTCTCCTTAGCACTTCACGCCTCGTTGACGAGGCTTCGCCGCGAACCATCAGTATCGATAAGAAAAAAATATCATCTAGAACCCAGGGTACGCATTTTGTTAAACCACGAGCATATTCACCAAGACCAACGAGCAAAATTAATCTAGATGATGATCCTGTGGTGAGCCTCCATGCAAATCGCTTTTTCAGCGGTCGCGCATGCTCATGCAAAAAAGACCCCTGTCCTAGTTTTATATCTGACCTATCTATTTCAAATTGTATAATATAATTGAACTCTAATTTTATTTTCCTCTTTAACAGTCATTATTCCTCATAACTGCCTCACAACATCAAGGAATTCATACCCTCGTTTCCTACAAGGCTGTTGTTTTTCAGCACTGAGAGGAAACGAAAATTAAAGCTGGTATTTGACCACGAGACTGGGTAGAACCATTTGAGTTTTTTAAGGAAGACTTGAAGGTCACTGTGACACCAGAACACGAGGCATTTGCCATGCCGTCTGTGATATAGAAAGATGTTTTACTTGTAGTTATTCTTGCTGTTGCGGTGTATGTGACACCAGCGCGGATAGAGATCCTTTGAGAAAAATGTACCTCAAATGTCTTAACACTGGACCTGGTGGCATAGGACCCAGACTTTTCGGCGATCAAGTTGCGTCCACGGTACAAACGAATGGTGACCTGGAAACTACTTGAACCGCTGCTGACTCCCCAGAGACGGTACCCTGACAAAATGACGTCACCATTTGTCTGGAAATCGATTGCATCAACGCTTCCAGCGTAACCCCAGGTTCCTCCCCCTGGGCTTCTGGACCAGCTGCGCCAGCAATCACAGTTAGCTAGGGGAAAAAAATCAATCACGTGTACAACTATTCCTGATGTTCATTTTTTTGTTAGTTGTTGGCAGCTGTTGTTGTTTTATAGCTTAAGGAAAGAAAGGGTAGAGAGACTCAGGTTTTTCAGCCTTGAGACACCATTCTTGCACGTTGTGTGAGATAGGTATACTCTACCGAGGTGAATTGACCCCGCTTATTGGAAGTGAATCGAAGGAGCGTGATATATATCCATGCTTTACAAACCAGATCTTCGTTTGGCGAACAAATCCTTTGTGGCCCTTACTGGAGGAATTTTATGCTTCCTCGTTGTTGACAGCGCACTGGTACATACTTTGAAAGATGTATGTCTTCTGGTTCAGCCTTGTAGCATCGTTTTATGGTAGATACCATGCGCTGTTACAAATCTTAAAAGCTTACTTAATTAGAACTAAAGAAACAGGTGGCATATGGAGGTTTAAATTTGCCGGTGCACAGAGGTTTGACTGCAGGTGTTAGTGGAGGTTTAGAGGTGCAGTGTGCCATGACGTCATTTTCGTGTCACCTTCTTTTTGATCAAAGATTAAAAATTTTTCAGAATTTGTTTTTTCTTTTTCCGTGCGTTGATTAAGCGTTTTAATTATGTAGTTTAATTTGTTAAGTTCTTTGTGTCATTTTTCGCCTGTTCGTTAGCCTCTCTCTGTACGCTTTTTCATCTTCATATTAGCGCCCTTTTTAGTTTCGTCAGTTTTGTTTTCTGTATATTCAACGGTATTTTACATTGCAGTTCTGCAGTGCAAGTTTCAGTTTTGTTTTGGTCTTCGCTAAGCGCAGTTCATTTTTTTTTTTTATGGTGGTGTATTTCTGGCTACGAGAGTTCTTTACTTATGCAGTTTCACATTCCTTCGTACGGACATATACAAAAATTTATCTTTTAAAATATAACTTGTGCCTATACGCTAAAACATTGCCAAAGCTTAGGTCCAATGATTTTACGAGATACCCTGAATGACTGTATTTAATACGAGGGTTACCCAAAGAATAAATAAAGAGCTTAAGATTATAAGGCTGAGGGCGACTACGAGATCAAGATTTGTGCGCGCGTGCGAACCATCATCATTTTGGCGGGAAAATGTGATAGCCGTCGTCATTCTACTACTAGGGTTTTACCGAGAATGTCGAGGTGGCGGGAACAAGTTGTCAAATGTTACGAATTTTATCATTTATAGCGATTGGGAAATGGCTTTAACTCTTTCAATGGAAATAAGCGAACTAACGTTTGTTGTGAAAAAAAAAAGGTACAATGATACTTTCCCCTGGGTGTCTATTTCAGAGAATAGACGAGAAAATTGAAAATAAAATGTTGTTCTGGTAGTCGTCCTCATACTGGAATCTAAAGCTCTGTAATAGCAAACATCTCGGGGCATCAGAAACGGTGTGCGGGAGGAAAGAGAAGGGCTAGCGCTGACTCGTTTACAATGCTGGGGAAATGACGGAAAAAACCTTGAAAATCGGGTCATTACTCAGTTGTGTTCTCCTCTCTGGAGATTCGACTCTATAAACAAACGGCCGAGCGATTTAGCACAAAAACACTTGAGAAATCTATTTTAAGTCATCCTGATTACCTTTTAGAGTTAGAGTTTAGTTTCTCCAGGTATGAAGGTGTGAGACAAAAATGACGTCATTGGAATCTGTACCGCACACCTGCACCTGTGTAGATCAAAAATGACGTCATCGGATACTGCACCTACACACCTACAATTGCAGCTGTAAACCTGGAGACTCTGTAGAACATTTAGGGGCATCTTAGTCAATTAAATATTTCAGTGAATTTCAGTTTTGCAAGTGCAGACTTAAAAGTCTTATTTCTCTGTCTAAACATGGTGAAGTGCTATTCTTTCAGCTGTAAAATGTTTTATCATGATATATGAGGTCGGCGCTACGTGCTATATACAAACCTGGTGCTTTTTGTACAAACAAGTTCATGGTGGCCTTTACTGATCCCATGATATTCGTTGCTACGCATTGGTACAAACCGCTGTCCACTGATTGTAAATTCCTGATAGTTAGGTTACCTTCCTTAACTTCGGTCTTTCCAGCAGGTAAAGGGGAAACAAGTCTGATCCAGGTCAACTTAGGAGGTGGATACCCTTCTGCCTGGCAGGTTTCTTGTATTGTGGCGGATTCCATTTTTGAGACCAGTGATGAGGGTTTTCTGGTAAAGATCGGAAGACCTAAGAGACGAAGAATCAATATGATGTGTCTTGAATAAGCTATAGTTTATTTATTTTTACCGGTCTTCCAAACTAACAGAATGGGCGGCTTTCACTTAAAAAGAAATATCTATCTGAGTTTTCTCGCGTCCAGTACACACAACATGCGTAAGTCGTGAAAATGACATTCAAGTGGAGCAACTCGTACGAGTAATGGTACGATATATGCCAGTTCACTAGTTTCACGCCTCACACGAGTCTGACAAACTGAACTAAAGTGACATAAAAATGACATAAAAATGGGGCGGGGGTACACGTTGTTTGGTTTGGGTATCTAAAGTGAAGATTCTGGTATCATCCAGTGTGTTTAGAACGGAACGTCAAATTATTATCTAGTGTACAGGGTGTAAGTCAGGGTGGTGTATGAAGGAATACCGTAAATCTCTATTAAGGCCTCCCTCGCCCCCTTTTCAGGGGAAGAAAGTTAATAAGCCCCTCCCCCCCCCCCCCGAATACCGATTTGTGGCCCCTATCCATTTCTTACAGAAGTAGTGGGGAGACGTTGATGAAATATCAAGCAAATCATCTTGAGTGATCATGTCCGTAACTTTCATGACCACTCTATTTTACAAAGCATTGATATTACAGACATTACATGGCCTCTCAATAGCAATGTAACAGGACCATATTGTAAAACAAGTTTAATAAGATAAGCAAAAAGCCAGGAAAAATGGCCGAGCCCTGACTTTGGGTAACATAAAATTCTGATGACACATCAGCGGCCTTGCAAAAGGGTTTTCAGTTTTCAATGTAGTAAAGCTTATTGTTCTTCTTACCTCGAACCTTCAAATTACCAGACGCCTCAGACGACCCAAGAATGTTTCTTGCCGCACATTTGTACGGCCCAGCGTCGCTGTAATTCAGATTCCTGACGATCAGCTCTCCTTTTTTAACCAAATACTTTGCTCCAGACATAAGCTTTCTTTCCTTAAATCGCCACTCAACAGTAGGAGTAGGGTTCCCTCCAACCGTACAATAAATCGCCGTATTTCCTCCTTCATCTCTAGTGTGATTTGCAGGTGATACCATCACTTGTGGAGCAGATATCGATTCTCCGGGCCTCCCAGGGGGTCCTGGAATTCCTGGTTCGCCCTTGTCACCCTTTACTCCTTTCGATCCTGGAAGTCCAGCCATTCCTGATTTTCCAGGAGGGCCAAAACTACCTGGGTTACCTTTCTTTCCTCTAGGTCCCCTCCTGCCACGTGGTCCTTGTGCACCAATGGGACCAGGGAGTCCGGGAGGCCCTACAGGGCATACCCTCTCTTGTGACTTACAATACTTGGTGGGCATTAGTTGTTCAATCTGTTTGGTGATTTCTTGACGCACGTCATTCATACTGATAGCTGCTGAAGTCAAGTTCGAAACCTGTCTCCGGTTTCTTGACCTTGCGCTTGCTCTCGAATCTCCTGACACATCTAATGAAGCTAAGGGAGAAGCAAACTAAGGGCTGAGAATCAAATTAAATCAAAAGGAAAATGAATTTTAACAAGCCTTTTCAAGATCAAACATTCTAAAGTTTAATCTTGAAAAGGTAGTTTGGCCCAACTTTAAAAAGCAATTCGCTGTTCGCTGACATCTAAAAAAGCCGATGACATGAAAAAAAAAAAAATGAAACGGAACAAAGTGTGGCTGTTCAGAGCAAAGAAAGAAATGTACTAATAAAAAACGTTGGCCTGATTGCAAACTGTTCAGTTTTTTATTGGAGGATACTAATTCACCATGTTTTATGAATATTTTCTGCTGATCTTGTTTTAGGGCTTATGCGTATGCAATTATCCACTTCAATTGTAATATAAACCCATGGAGCTTTACTGTCTCCTGCTTATAATATAAACGCCTTCATTAGTGATTTGAACTAACAAGATAAGAAATTAATCAAATTGTAAAACAGTTTTGAGACTCGAACACAATCGCCTACATAATACGGAAAACTCCCGGGAATAAAAAAATATCGGTGGGGTGTGCGACATACCGCAGCTGAAAAACATGACCGGTTTTCACGCCAGAATATGTGACTGCCAAGTCTTCCTTCTGAAACAAGAGACGCATCATACCGAATTCCAGGCCCTGGTTCCAGCAAGCACGAATTTAAAATTTTAACGCATTTCAGACCAAAAGCTAGGAGCTAAAAATCCACCCCCTGTGGCTCAGAGCATACTTTAAAAAATGGCTAAAATGGAATTATCCCCCAACATTAAGCTTAGTTTGAAACCACTGGGGAAAATTTTTGTACTGTCGTGATCCTAACCTGAGATATCGTTGAACGTCCTTTCTCTCTGAATTTTCTTTAAGAGATATCTCACGAAATCTTCTTTTGGCCTACAGGTTGTTCTTTCACTGTTTTCCGTAGTGCAGCCAGTATTAACAAGAGCCACCGGAGACATGTTGATGCGCGTTTCCAGTGCTATCAGTCGCTCGTTGGTTGTTTCATTCTTCATCCAGAGACATCCGCAAGCAAAAAGTAGCACCACCGAAAGGAAAGATGGCCTTATTGAAGGGAGAAAATCAATGAATCGATGGGACTTCGAGGAGTTAACCGACGCCATTTTTCAGTGTAACTTCACGATCGTCTGCTGAGTGTCAGACACACAGGAGAACGAAAGTCCGTGGAAAGTTGCCAGAATAAATTGATCCTGTAAATTCCAGCCCAGATAAACAGGGGTATAAATTACTTGGATATCTTTGTTACTCAAGGTAACCTTTTACGATCCCTGAATTCAAGGATTTCCTGTAGTCCTAGTGTGATATCAGGAATTATTCCACCAGTTCCTCTTTCACAATCCCCCTCGCTGTGTTATTTTTGATTGTCGTTTGAAAGAAAACAAACTCTTCTTATTCGTCCTTCATAACCTTTTGTAACACATGCGCTTAGTATATATTCCAAAAGGTCAATATCAAATACTGCTTATGCATGTTTAAGTAGACGAGTAAATTTCAAGTTTGCGACGGGTTTACATAAATTAACTAAAAGGGATGAAAAGAGTACCAGGTGCTATCAGTGCGGCAAGCTTTCTGAAAACTTTTCCCAATTTCAGATCAAAATACTTCATTTTACTCGCAGAACCAATTCCCTGCTTTAGAAACTGTAGGAGGAAAGGGTGCAAGTGATTTCTGGGATCTTTCTGTGGACAAGCCATAATAGGCCATTTCCGACTTCCCCCGGGCCTCTGTATCAAAACGAGGTTAGGTGCTCAACCTTTGATATGGAATATAATTTTTCATTCTTATGCAAATAAAACTCATTTCCACAAGAAAAGTTGAGCACCTATCCTCGTTTTGATACAGAGGCCCGGGGGAACTCGGAAATGGCCTATTAGGAATGGTTGACGGTATTCAAGCAATCATAAGTAACGCTTCCCCTCCGTCAAATGTCCCAGAAATCGTTGTGCCGAAAGCTTGTATCCATTTCCTTTATAGTTCTGGAATGGTAACTTGCGGGGAACAGACGCTTTTTTCGGCTCTTGCCTCACCAAGACGGGCGAAAGCTTGTTGATGTTGGTATCGTTGTAGCCGTCATCTTTGCTGCTCCTCGCAGGCTACTGGAATGGGGAATACAGGAAGAAGTTTGCTGCGATTAGCAAAATGCGTTCAAAAAGAGTGTTTAACAAGAAACTGACACTGAACTAACGTCAGTATAACGCTCAATCAAAGCAGACACACAGTGATCACAGTGATTTAATTTTAACAAAACTGTGGAGTTAATTGACAAGAGGACAAAGAATGTGACTGTTGGTATAACAGAAACGTGACAGAGTGAGAATCAATATTAATAATAACTTAGAAAATACTATGGATAGTATATTAAATAGTTTCACCACATTCTGGTAAAAGTCAACCTTGCGTTACATGTGTTGTCACGCTTACGCCAATTTAGAAACGAGGAAGAAACTGGTGCCGAAATTGTCCCACAATTGTTTCAGGGATCGCACGGGACGGTTATTAGGAAGCTTAAGCAGGCGTTTTGCACGTCAGCCGCAAGTGAGGACTACGCCTTGACGCTATAAAATTTGAATTACTTAGTTTCTTTATACTTGTAGACTGAGACGATTTAACTGGAAATGTAGGCAAGATTACTGCTCAGGAAAAAGTCCACTTCCGGTTGACGTGTGTCGCTCAAAAGCGCTTTTGCTTAAGTTCTCTAATTGGCCAATCTTTTTCTCTGTCCCAAGTAACACTCCCAGAAGTCTTTACGAAAGTTAACTCGATCCAGTTTCCTTCTGGTTTCTAAAGTGCCGATGTCACAGTGATTTGGGCATCCTCATGTTTGGGCATCCCCATTCCCAAAACCCTAGTGATATGGGCATCCCCTGTCACCCGAACCCAACTCGCTACGGTAATATGAGAAGGGGATGCCCATATCACTAGGGTTTTAGGAATGGCGATGCCCAAAACGCGGGGATCCTCATATCATATCACTGTGACACCGGATTGCTACCACAGAAAGGAAAGCGTGACTTAAACGGAGAACAACCATGTACCGTAATTGTAATTAAAGAGGTGTACTCCTCCAAATGTTGTCCTGCAACTTTTGATTTATCTATGTGGTTAGCCTAAAATCTTCCCCTTCCCCGCTGGAATTATTTAAAACACATTAACAACTACTGCAGTACTGTGTTGTTAGAGTCTTAACCTCGTTTCAGAATTTCCCCAAATTTCTTGCAATTTGGACGCAAATGTAGAAATGACAATTTTAATTTTTTTTTTTTTTTCCCAGCTTTTAAGTACTTTTACGTCTTCAGCTGCTTACAATTTACAATTTAATTTTGAAAACAAATTGACAAAAGAAACTACACGCCCATCGCCTAACTTTCTGACTGGGATTTGACTGCAGCGTTAATCAATCAGCCAATTAACTGAACACACAAACACTCGGCAAGTGTAGATTCGGCGCTAGTTAGTGTTGATTAAATTGCACACCCGTCCAACCTGGCCCCTCCACTGAGTAGACAATCGATCTCGTCAAGCGTAACAATGAAAAACGCTGAATTTCTATCTCTCCTTGCTATGACGAATTAAGCCAAATTGCAGAATCTGAAGCATTGTGGATTTCTGCAGATTAGAATAAGGGAACCTGTCCGGATGGGGATGGTGCCAAGCAAAAACTGTAGTAATAAGTTTGAGTTAATGACACAATCCGTCATATACACAAGGTGCTGCATAATTTTTTATGCAGTCGAACCTCTTCTCAACGGAGACAAAGTAAGAGGGCGCGTTATGACAAGTCAGGTAGGTGTGAGATTAGTACAGGAGTTTTAGTACTATTTTTCGGGAGTAAGTGTAGAACACCTAAGTTTAAAAAGAGCTTACTCCAGCATATTAAAAGCGTCACACACTCAAAGCAACCATAAAACACAAACCAAATATTTAGAACAAATACGTCAGACAAAACGAGCGAGTAATGCACAGTCAGTTGGTACATCTACATCACTTTTTACACTGATGCTTCCCTGATTATTTTAGCGAATAACTATGTACGGTCAGTTGGTACCTCTCTTTTCACCCTGATGTTTCAGTGATTATTTGAGCAGCCGGAACGGATCTTTGGTAATCGCTGCCAACACGAGCAAAGGATTTTCCACTAGATACGATAGAAAGCGGGTACAGGTTTGCGTAAGAATCTCTTAGTAGTGGGAAAATGTTAAGCGGTCAGGAGAACGCTTAAGCTCCTTCAAAAAAATAATCGTGATAACCGTTCTGGTGAAACAAAGTTAAATGCAGGTTTCCGAGGCGCCTATTTTTGGATTAGGAGGATCATAGTCTTCTTCGTGCTCGAATCTCTAGGACTTCTTTTGGTTATCCGTAGGATAAAAATTGCAGCCTTTTGAATTGAACAATAGTAGCCTACGTGGCACGCTCAAAAAGGGCAGGGGGAGGGGGAGGGGGAGAAAAGCGCAAATCAGAAAGGGGATCCTCTACCGACTATTCCCAATCCCCCTCCCTTTTCCCCTTCCAACCAATCCCCTACCCCTTTCGACGCCTACTACGCAGGCTAAACAACTGGGGCCTGTAGTAGACAGAACAAGGAGGCATTTATAATTGACTACAAAGATTTTCTCATTTAAAAGTAGCAATCTTTAAATGCGCCAGATCCTCCAATGTCTATCATGTTGGTCAAAGTATCCCATCACAGCTAAACAGACTACAAGATAATATATAATATATACAAGATAATAGCTCTTGCGCCGCCGGCACGAAAACCATGCAGCTGATACCGGATAGGGCTTCTAATCCCATCAGATAAGAACAGCGATGTCGGCGCGATCTTTGTAACGGAGAGAAGTTTCACCGCGTCGATCTCGAACGTGGAGCGTTTTATATCATATAGGTTCTGTGCCACACTATGGTGCAGTGTGAACAGATATCCGAACAGTAGCGGAAGTGAATAAGTAGCGGAGCGTCAGGGCTGCAACCCACTGAGAAGGAAATAAATAGAGTGAAGACTGGGATTTATTTGACCACAACCCTCTCGGCCAACCGCTTCAGCACGAGCTTGAGGGTTAATGTGTGTGAAAGACTTGTTCCAGTTCAGCTGTACCATTGCTGTTCATACTATACCGGATAACTTTCTGGTGTTGGCACAAAAAGCCATTCGATATAGTGTGAACACAGCCTAAATCAAGTTGCGTTAAGTTGTCAAATAAGAGGACAGTATTGCTAGGGCCGCTATGTGATCACTGACTTTACAGTCATTATTCCCCATGCCACTGCTTTACAAAATTTACATAACTATTCCGCTTTTTAGCATTGAGAGGAACGGAAAATTAAAACTGGTATTTGACCATGAGACTGGCTAGAATGGTTTGAGTCTTTTGAGGAGGACTTGAAGTTTACTGTGACCCCAGAACACGAGGCACTTGCCACGCCATCACCGTGAGCAAAAGACATAGCACTTGTAACTATTCTAGCTGTTGCAGTGTATGTGACACCAGCGCGGATCGAAATCACTTGGGAAAAATGCACCTCAAATGTCTTGACACTGGAACTGGTAACATAGGACCCAGTCTTTTCTGCGATCAAGTTGCTTCCACGGTACAAGCGAATGGTGACCTGGTAACTAGTTGAACCTTTCTTGACTCCCCACAAACGGTATCCTGACAAAATGACGTCACCATTTGTCTGGAAATCGATTGCGTCGACGTTTCCACTGCCACTAGGATCAGAAGAGTATCCCCAGCTTCCACTCGGCGGACTACTGGACCGTCTGCGCCAGCAGTTGCAGTTAGCTAGGAGGAAAAACAATTATAAATTATTAAACAGTTATCACGTGCCCAACTATTCCTAATGTTCTTTTGTTTCTTTGTCGGTGTTGTTGTTGTTGTTGTTGTTGTTGTTGTTGTTGTTTTTCGATAGCTGAACGAAAGAAAGGGTAGACAGACTCAGGTTTTTCAGCCTTAAGGAATCATTTTTTGTACGTTTTCTAAATTACTCTGCCAAGGTCTCTTGAATCTACTAACAGGGAGTGAAGGACCACTATATCCTTGCTTTACAAACCAGATCGTCGTTGCGCGAACAAATCTTTTATGGGCCGTTTTGCTGGTTTTCAGTGTCACGCCATTCAAAATAGATCAAAATCAAAATCAAAACCGTTCAATAGATAAAGTCCAGAATCTGGGAAATGAAAGGAGGTACGTATACAAAGACTCTCGCCAAGATTTAGGTCAGAGGAAAATTTCGCATAAGAGATTTCCGAAGAAATGTTTTACCCAAACTTATAGAGATTTGTTTGGAGACTCCATGCTGGTGCTCACCTGGATGAGCTCCAACATGGCGGACGGAAACCAACAGAAACATCTGTTACCGAGTTTTTCTACAAAAGCGTGAATTTATTCTTCGAGAAACTCACAAACATTAAAGTAATACTTTTTCTAATACATGAACTGTTTAGATAGCAAACTTTCCTGAAATAAGTCATTTCAATTTTTAACCTACATGACAGCTCTCTTGGCCGTCATGTAAATGCCGCGTCACGCAAAAGCTTAGAAATTCAAGCGTACTCTATCACAAAACCAAGAACCCTTTTGAAGCGAAAATTTGTTTGAAAATTAGTTTTCAGCTGCCCTAATGCATTGTGAAAGTAAAATCTAAGTAGGATCGTTTTTTAGTTTGAATTTTAGTGACGTCATGTGAAAACCAACAATTGAACAAATTTTATGCTTCCTCATTGCTTACACACTCTGGTACATACTTTGCAAGATGGATGTCTGCTGATTCAGCCTTGTAGCATCGCTTTATGGTAGAAGACATTCTCTGCTACAAATCTTATAAGTTAACTTAATTAGAGCTAAAGAAACAAGAGGCATACGGAGGCTTTAATTTGCCGGTGCACAGGTGTGACTCCAAGTGTACATGTAAGTGCAAGTGGGTGCAGTGTGCGATGACGTCATTTTCGTTTCATATTCTTTTAGATCAAAGTGTAACAATTTTGCAGAATCCCTCTCTTTATTTTTTCGTACGTTTAATTAAGCTTTGTTAATTGTAGTTTATTTTATGTGTTTTTTTTTTAGTTTCTTTGGGTGAGTTCAGGTGTTTAGTTCCTTGTGTCATTTTTCGCGCCTTCGTTAGCGTCTCTTTGTATCTTTTTCTTCTTCATTAGAGTCTTTTCTTCACTTTTGTTTTGTGTACATTCAACCATGATTCAACCGTATTTTTCACCGCAGTTCCTCAGTACAATGTTTAGTTTTGTTTTGAGCTGCGTTAAGCGCAGTTCTCTTCAGTGCTTTTCTACGTTTCTTCGCGTTTCACGCAGTTCGCTAACGCATCAGTTTTCCTTGGCCGTAACAATGTGTGTTTCACAGTGCTCCATTTGTCGCAGTTTTATTGTTTCTTTATTTCAAATTTTCGATTCTAGCAACATGTAATTTTTTTTACCAGGTAAATTTTAGCCACGCACCTCACTGAATCAACAAAAATAATCTTCATTTGTTCAGTGGATTTGGTTTGTGGTGTTGGTATTTTTGACCACGAGAGTAATCCCCTTATTGCAGTATCACATTCCTTCATACGGACCTATACAAAAATCTACCTTTAATAAAATCACTGGTATCGATACGCTAAAACATTGCCAAAGCTTAGGTCCAAGGATTTTATGAGATATCCTGAATAATTGTGTTAAATATGAAGGTTACCCAAAGAATAAATAGGGACCTTTAGATTCTAATTAGAGCCCTTAAGATCCGAGGACGACTATACGAGTATGAGATTAATTTGACTCAAAGTTTTTTTCACGTATTCTCAATATACAGACTTCCCGGAAAGTTTCACCTTACTATTTTTCACTAGAAAAGTTAGTACTGTTATCTTTATTGAAGGTGGTTACCCCCCCCCCCCCCCCCCTCTCGATCGCAGATGATCAAACTTCTAACATTTGATATCTTGTTTCCGCCACTTTGATATTCGCGCTAAAACTCGTAGTAGAGTGACGACGGCTACCACGTTTTCCCACCAAAATGAAGCTGGTTCACCTGCAAGTACTGCTTAGTTCTAAGAAAATCTCGTGTTCGTAGTGTTGTACTCGTCTTAGAATCTAAAGGCCTCTATTAAGACAAGGACGACTACGAGAACAAGATTTGTGCACGCGTGCGAACCGGCGTCATTTTGGCGGGAGAAAGTGATAGCCATCATCATTCTACATTGAGTTTTAGTAAGAACGTCGTAGAGGCGAAAAGTAACAAGTTATCAAATGTTAGAAATTTTATCATTTATCTCGATCGGGAGAGGACTCTACCTCCTTCAACGGAAATAAGCGAACTAACTTTTGTGATGAAAAAACTACAAAATGATGCTTCCCGCGGGGTGTTATTTTTTGGAGAATAGGCGAGAAAACTTAAAATTAAATGTCGTCGTCGTCCTCAAATCAAAAGCTCTCTAATAACATACATTTTGAGGCGTCAGAAACGATGCACGGGAAGAGAGTGAAGGGTAAGCGTTAACTCGTTTACAATGCTGAGTAGATAACGAGAAAAGCCTTGAAAATCGGGTCATTACTCAGAAGTGTTCTCCTCTCCCGAGATAAGACTCTATAAACCAAACGACCAAGCGTTTCAGCTCAAAAACTTGAGAAATCTATTTAAGCCATCCTGTTCACCTTTTAGAGTTAGAGTTTAGTTTCTCCAGGTATGAGGGTGTGAGACAAAAATGACGTCATTGGAAACAATACCGCACATCTACACCTGCAGGTCAAAAATGACGTCATCGGATACTACCCCTACACACTGCAACTGAAGTTGTACACCTGGAGACTAAGTAGAGAAAATTCAGGGGCATCGATCTAAGTCTGTTAAATACATCAGTTAATTTCAGTTTTGCAAGCGTAGACTTTAAATTCTAATTTGTCTGTTCAAACATGGTGAAGTGCTAATCTTTCAGTAGAATGTTTTATATTTTTTCCTGATCATGATATATAAGGTCGGTATAATATCGTGCTATATACAGACCTGGACTTTGCACAAACAAGTTCATCGAGGCCTTCTTGGTTCCTAAGCTGTTTGTTGCTACGCATTGGTACAAACCGCTGTCCACTGGTCGTGAATTCTTGATAGTTAATCAACCTTCCTTAACTTCGGTCTTTCCAGCAGGTAAAGGGGAAACAAGTCTGATCCAGGTCAGCTTGGGAGTTGGATACCCTTCTGCCTGGCAAGTTTCTTGTATTTGAGCGAATTTCATTTTTGAGACCAGTGATGAGGGTTTTCTGGTAAAGATCGGAAGACCTAAGAGACGAAGAATCAATATGATGTGGCTTAGAAATCTTACAAACAAAAGAATGGCTTGCTTTCATTTAAAAAGCAATTTCTATGTGAATTTTCCCGCGCGTGAAAATGACATTCAAGTACGATATATGCCAGCTCACTAGTTTCACGACCCGCATGAGTCTGACAAGTTGGCAGAACTAAAGTTCCATATAAAGCGGTTGAGTATACTCGTCTTTTCGTTTGGGTAGGTAAATTGAAGATTCTGGTATCATCCAGTACTGGGGTGTTTAGTACGAAACGTCAAAATTTTTATCTATTCAGGGTGTAGTTTAATTACTCTATGAATCCCCCCTTCTCTCACTAATAAATGATAGACTGACTGTGTTAATCAAAGGTATATAGAAAGCAAGGAGCCGATAAATCGGTTCTTGAGGAAAAATGACAAGAGTAGAGAATCTAGAGGGAAAGAAAACGAAATCATTCAATGACAGCTCCTTCACTGCAAGAAATATTCCTAAAATCTCTTATTTCACTGGATGACTTGACAAATAAAGCTGGACTACGTTCTAATGGATCTCCTGGGAGAGTTTAATTCTAGCCGTTGCTTATGATCATCAAGCACCCTTTTAACACACGCACACCATCAACCTTTTTATAGTGACAGCGCCCCCCTTGACTTCATGCCCCCTCAACAGCAATGTAACGGGACCATATTGTAAAACACGTTTAATAAGAGAAGCAAAAAGCCAGGAAACATGGCCAACCCCTGACTTTGATAAGGTAATCAGTGGCCTTGCAAAAGGGTTTTCAATTTTCAATGTAGTAAAGCTTATTGTTCTTCTTACCTCGAACCTTCAAATTACCAGACGCCTCAGACGATCCAAGAATATTCCTCGCGGCACATGTGTACTGCCGAGCGTCGCTGTAATTCAGATTCCTGACAATCAGCGCTCCTTTTTTAACCAAATACTTTGCTCCAGACATAAGCTTTCTGTCCTTGAATCGCCACTCAACAGCAGGAGTAGGGTTCCCTCCAACCGTACAATAAATCGCCGTATTTCCTCCTTCATCTCTAGTGTGATTTGCAGGTGATACCGTCACTTGTGGAGCAGATATCGATTCTCCGGGCCTCCCAGGTGGTCCTGGAATTCCTGGTTCGCCCTTGTCACCCTTTACTCCTTTCGATCCTGGAAGTCCAGCCATTCCTGATTTTCCAGGAGGGCCAAAGCTACCTGGGTTACCTTTCTTTCCTCTAGGTCCCCTCCTGCCACGTGGTCCTTGTGCACCAATAGGACCAGGAAGTCCGGGGGGACCTGCAGGGCATACCCTGTCTCGTGACTTACAATACTTGGTGGGCATTAGTTGTTCAATCTGTTTGGTGATTTCTTGACGCACGTCATTCATACTGATAGCTGCTGAAGTCAAGTTCGAAACCTGTCTCCGGTTTCTTGACCTTGAGCTTGCTCTCGAATCTCCTGATTCATCTAATGAAGCTAAGGGAGAAGCAAACTAAGGGCTGAGAATCAAATTAAATCAAAAGGAAATAAATTTTAACAAGCCTTTTCAAGAACAAATTTTTTAAAGTTTAATCTTGAAAAGGTGGTTTGGCCCAACTTTAAAATGCAATTCGCTGTTCTCTGACATCTAAAAAAGCCGATGTCAAAAAAAAAAAATGAAACTGGACAAAGTGTGGCTGTTCAGAGCAAAGAAAAAATTGTAATAATAAACAAAGTTGGCCTTATTGCAAACTGTTTAGTTTTTTTATTGGAGGATACTAATTCATCATGTTTTATGAATATTTTCTGCTGATCTTTTACCCTTTGTTTTAGGGCTTATGCGTATGCAATTATCCACTTCAATTGTAATATAAACCCATGGAGCTTTACTGTCTCCTGCTTATAATATATACGCATTCATTAATGATTTGAACTAACAAGATAAGAAATCAATCAAAATTGTAAAACAGTTCTGAGACTCGAACACAATCGCCAACATAATACGGAAAACTCCCGGGAATAAAAAAATATCGGTAGGGTGTGCGACATACCGCAGCTGGATTTCACGCCAGAATATGTGACTGCCAATTAAGTCTTCCTTCTGAAACACAGTTCTCAAGAGACGCATCATAAAAGAGCATACCGAATTCCAGACCCTGGTTCTAGCAAGCACGAATTTAAAATTTTAACGCATTTCAGACCAAAAGCTAGGAGCTAAAAATCCACCCCCTGTGGCTCAGAGCATACTTTAAAAAATGGCTAAAATGGAATTATCCCCCAACATTAAGCTTAGTTTGAAACCACTGGGGAAAATTTTTGTACTGTCGTGATCCTAACCTGAGATATCGTTGAACGTCCTTTCTCTCTGAATTTTCTTTAAGAGATATCTCACGAAATCTTCTTTTGGCCTACAGGATGTTCTTTCACTGTTTTTCGTAGTGCAGCCAGTATTAACAACAACCACTGGAGAAACGTTGATGCGCGTTTCCAGTGCTATCAGTCGCTCGTTGGTTGTTTCATTTTTCATCCAGAGACATCCACAAGCAAAAAGTAGCACCACCGAAAGAAAAGATGGCCTTATTGAAGGGAGAAAATCAACGAAGCGATGAGACTTCGAGGAGTTAACCGACGCCATTTTTCAGTGTAACTTCACGATCGTTCAGCTGAGTGTCAGACACACAGGAAGACGAAAGTCAGTGGAAAGTTGCCAGAATAATTTGATCCTGTAAATTCCAGCCCAGATAAACAAGGGTATACATTACTTGGATGTCTAATTTGTTACACAAGGAAGCATTTTACAATCCCTCAATTCAAGGATTTCCTGTAGTCCTAGTGTGATGCGCTTAGTATTCCACAATCGGGGGTGGAAGCGGAATCATTTGTCCTTCCTTGTTCATGATTCCTTCCTTATTTTTACCAAATGATTCAAGATTCATTCACATTTTTTTTTTCGAGATTCATGATTCCTTTAACAGTCTCTAGTGATTCATGATTCTTTAGTTTGTATACACAATAATTCATGATTCATTTTAATTTTACAGCTGTGATTCATGATTCATGATTCCGCTTCCACCCCCGATCCACAAGGTCAATAAAAAATAGCCCTTGTGCATGTGCAGACGAGCAAATTTCACGTTTGCGACTGTTTACATAAATAAAAGGGATGAAAAGAATACTAGGTGCTATCAGTGCGGCAAGCTTTCTGAAAACTTTTCCCAATTTCAGATCAAAATAATTCATTTTACTCGCAGCTTCAGAAACTGTAGGAGGAATGGGTGCAAGTGATTTCTGGGATCCTTTTTGTGGACAAGCGATAATTAGAAATGGAATCATAATTAACGCTTCTCCTCCCTCAGAGGTCCCAGAAATCGTTGCGCCGAAAGCTTGCATCTGTTGTGGTTCAATTTTATCCTTGGTTTAATTTTTATTTTCCTTTGTTTTTGGGCATGGTAATGTATGATAATGAGTTTGAAACAAAGGGAAATAAAAATTAAACCAAGGATAAAATTAAACCACCACATATCCATTTCCTTTATAGTTTCTGGAATGGTAACTTGCGCGTTACTACTATTATGGGCGGGCGAAAGCTTGTTTATGCTGGTATTGTTGTAGACGTCATCTTTGCCGCTCCCCGCAGGCTACTGGATTAGGGAATACAGGAAGAGGTTTGCTGCCATTAGCAAAATGCTTTCAAAAAGAGTGTTTAACAAGAAACTGACACTGAACTAGCGTCAGTATAACGCTCAATCAAAGTAGACACACAGTGATCACAGTGATTTAATTTTAACAAAACTGTGAAGTTAATTGACAAGAGGACAAAGAATGTGACTGTTGGTATAACAGAAACGTGACAGAGTGAGAATCAATATTAATAATAACTTACAAAATACTATGGATAGTATAAATAGTTTCACCACATTCTGGTAAAAGTCAACCTTGCGTTACATGTGTTGTCACGCTTACGCCAATTTAGAAACGAGAAGGAAACTGGTGCCGAAATTGTCCCGCAATTGTTTCAGGGACCGCACAGGAAAGTTATTGGGGAGCTTGAGCAGGCGTTTTGCACGTCAACCGGAAGTGAGGACTACTCCTTGACGCCTTTACACTTGTAGAGACGATTTAACTGAAAATGTGGGCAAGACTACTGCTCAGGAATATAAGAAGTCCACTTCCGGTTGACGTGTGTGGCTCAAAAGCGCCTTTGCTTAAGTTCTCTATTGGCCAATATTTTTCTCTGTCCCAAGTAACAGTCCCAGACGCATTTGCGAAAGTTAACACGACCCAGTTTCCTTCTGGTTTTTAAGTGCCGATGTCACATTGATATGGGCATCCCCTCGTTTTGGGCATCCCCATTCCCAAAACCCTAGTGATATGGCCATCCCCTGTCACCCGAACCCAACTCGCTACGGTAATATGAGAAAGGGATTCCTATATCACTAGGGTTTTAGGAATGGCGATGCCCAAAACGCGGGGATCCCCATATCACTGTGACACCGGATCACTACCACAGAAAGGAAAGCGTGACTTAAACGGAGAACAACCAAGTACCGTAACTGTAATTAAAGAGGTGTACTCCTCCAAATGTTGTCCTGCAACTTTTCATTTATCTATGTAGTTAGCCTAAAATCTTCCCCTTTCCCACTGGAATTATTTAAAACATATTAACAGCTTCTGCACTAATGTGTTGTTAGAGTCTTAACCTCTTTTCAGAATTCTCCAAAATTCTTGCAATTTGGACTCAAATGTAGAAAGGACAATTTTAATTTTTTCCCTTTCTTTCAAGTACTTTTAAGCCTTCAGCTGCTTCAATTTACAATTTAATTTTGAAAACAAATTGACAAAAGAAACTACGCGCCCATCGCCTAACTTTCTGACTGTTATTTGACTGCAGCGTTAATCAAACAGCCAATTAACTGAACACACAAACACTCGTTAAGTGTAGATTCGGCGCTAGTTAGTGTTGATTAAATTGAACACCCGTCCAACCCGGCCCCTCCATTGAGTAGACAGTCGATCTCGTCAAGCGTAACAATTAAAAACGCTGAATTTCTATCTGTCCTTGCTATGACGAATTAAGCCAAATTGCAAAATCTGAGGCATTGTGGATTTCTGCAGATTAGAATAAAGGAACCTGTTTGGATGGGGATGGTGCCAAGCAAAAACTGTGATAAGTTTGAGTTAATGACATAATCCGTCATATACACAAGGTGCTGCATAATTTTTTAAACAGTCGAACCTCTTCACAACAGAGACAAAGTAAGAGGACGCGTTATGACAAGTCAGTTAGGTGTGAAATTTTTAAGTATGAAAAGTACTATTTTTCGGGAGAAAGTGTAGAACACTTAAGTTTAAAAAAGAGCTTACTCCAGCATATTAAAAGCGTCACACACTTAAATGCAACCATAAAACACAAACTAAATATTCAGAACAAATACGTGAGGCAAAACAAGCGAGTAATGCACAGCCAGTTGGTACATCTACATCACTTTTCACAGTGATGTTTCACTGATTATTTTAGCAGCCGGGACGGATCTTTGGTAATCGCTGCCAACACGAGTAAAGGATTTTCCACTAGATAGATAGAAAGGGGGTACAGGTTTGCGTAAGAATCTCTTAACAGCGGGAAAATGCTATTGAATATTAGACGTTCTGTCACTTTGCGGTCAGGAGAACGCTTAAGCTCCTTCAATAAAAATAATCGTGATAACCGTTCTGGTGAAAGAAAGTTAAATATAGGTTTCCGAGGCGCCTATTTTTCGATTAGGCGAATCATAGTCTTCTTAGTCCTCGAATCTATAGGACTCTTTTTGTTTATCCGTAGGATAAAAATTGCAGCCTTTTGAATTGAACAATAGTAGCCTACGTGGCACGCTCAAAAAGGGGAGGGGGAGGGGAAGAGGGAAAAAATCGCAAACCAGAAAGGGGACCCTCTACCGTCTATTCCCAATCCCCCTCCCTTTTTCCCTTCCAACCAATCCCCTACCCCTTTCGACGCCTACTACGCAGGCTAAACAACTGGGGCCTGTAGTAGACAGAACAAGGAGGCCTTTGTAATTGACTACAAAAATTTTTTAAATGGGCCTGATCCTTCAATGTCTATCACGTTGGTCGAAGTATCCTATCGCAGCGAAACAGGCTGTGATCGCGAGTCACAAGATAATAGCTTTTGCGCCACCGGCGCGAAAACCATGCAGCTGATACCGGATAGGGCTTCTATTTATATTCACATCACATAAGAACAGTGATGTCGGCGCGATCTTTGTAACGAACAGAAGTTTCACCGCGTCGATCTCGAAAGTGGAGCGTTTCATATCATATAGGTTCTGTGCCAAACTATGGTGCAGTGGGAACAGATATCCGAACAGTAGCGGAAGTGAATAAGTAGCGGAGCGTCAGGCTGCAACCCACTGAGAGGGAACCTTCTCGGCCAACCGCTTTACAACGAGCTTGAGGTCTAATGTGTGTTAGCGACTTGTTCCAGTTCAGCTGTGCCATTGCTGTTCATACTATACCGGATAGCTTTTGCTGTTGGCACAAAAAGCCATCAGGTATATTGTGAACACAGCCTTAATCAAGTTGCGTTAAGTTGTCAAATATGAGGACAGTATTGATAGGGCCGCTATATGATCATTGACTTTACAGTTATTATTCCCCACTGCTTAACGGCATTTAAGAATTTCTTCCTTCTTTTCTCGCATGGCTATTCCGCTTTTAATTTTTAGCATTGAGAGGAACGGAAAATTAAAACTGGTATTTGACCTTCAGACTGGCTAGAACCGTTTGAGTTTTTTGAGGAGGACTTGAAGTTTACTGTGACACCAGAACAAGAGGCACTTACAAGCCCATCCGTGTGATAAAAGGAGCTTGTACTTGTCACTATTCTTGCTGTTGCAGTGTATGTGACACCAGCGCGAACCGAAATCACTTGGGAAAAATGCACCTCAAATGTCTTGACACTGGAACTGGTAGCATAGGACCCAGTCTTTTGTGCAATCAAGTTGCTTCCACGGTACAAGCGAATGGTGACTTGGTAACTAGTTGAACCGCTGCTGACTCCCCACAGACGATACCCTGACAAAATGACGTCACCATTTGTCTGGAAATCGATTGCGTCGACGTTTCCACTGCCACTAGGATCATTAGAGTATTTCCAGCCTTGGCTAGTTCTTCTGGACCGGCTGCGCCAGCAGTCACAGTTAGCTAGGAGGGAAAAAAAAATTATCAAATATTAAACAATTATCACGTGCCCAACTATTCCTAATGTTCTTTTGTTTGTTTGTTTGTTGTTGTTTTTTTTCGATAGCTGAACGAAAGAAAGGGCAGAGAGACTCAGCCTTAAGAAATCGTTTTTTGTATGTTTTCTAAATTACTCTGCCAAGGTCTGTTGGATGTACTTACAGGGAGGTGAAGGAGCACTATATCCTTGCTTTACAAACCAGATCGCGATCGTCGTTGCGCGAACAAATCTTTTGTGGCCCGTATTGAAGTAATTTTATGCTTCCTCGTTGTTGACACGCTCTGGTACATACTTTGCAAGATGGATGTCTGCTGATTTAGCTTTGTAGCATCGCTTTATATTATGGTATAGATGACATTCTCTGTTACAAACCGCATAAGTTAACTTAATTAGTTAACTTGATTTAATTTTCTTCACTTTTGTTTTCTGTACATTAAATCATGATTCAACAGTATTTTTCACCGCAGTTCCTCAGTACAATGTTCAGTTTTGTTTTGATCTGCGTTAAGCGCAGTTCTCTTCTGTGCTTTTCTACGTTTCTTCGCGTTTGACGCAGTTCGGTAACGCAGCAGTTTTCCTTGGCCGTAACAAAGTAATTGTGTTTCACAGTGCTACCTAGCTTTGTCGCAGTTTTGTTGTTTTGTGATGTCAAGTTTTCGATTGTAGCAAATGTAATTTTTTTTCTTTGCCAGGTAACTTTTAGCCACGCACCTCACTGAATCAAATAAAATAATCTTCATTTATTCAGTGGATTTGGCTTGTGGTGTTGGTATTTCTGGCCATCTAGAGTTCTTCACTTATTGCAGTATCACATTCCTTCATACGGACCTATACAAAAATCTATCTTTAAAAAATAACTGGTATCTATACGCTCAAACATTGCCAAAGCTTAAGTCCAAGGATTTTATGAGATACCCTGAATGACTGTATTAAATATGAAGGTTACCCACAGAATAAATAGAGACCTTTAGATTCCAATTAGAGAGCTTTAGATTCGAGGGCGAGGACGACTATACGAGTAGGAGATTAATTTGACTCAAAGTTTTTTTCACATATTCTCAATATATACTCTCTCCGGAAAGCTTCACCTTACCATTTTTCACTAGAAAAGTTAGCACTGTTATCGTTGGTGAAGGAGGTTACGCCCCCTCTCGATCGCAGATGATCAAACTTCTAACATTTGATATCTTGTTTCCGCCACTTTGATATTCGCGCTAAAACTCACGTTTTCCCGCCAAAATGAAGCTGGTTCACCTGCGAGTACTACTTAGTTCTAAGAAAATGTCGTATTCGTAGTGTCGTACTCGTCTTAGAATCTAAAGGTCTTTATTAAGACAAGGACGACTACGAGAACAAGATTTGCGCACGCGTGCGAACTAACGTCATTTTTGGCGGGAAAAAGTTTGAGTTTGAGTTTTAGCAAGAACGTCGTAGTGGCGAAAACAAGTTATCAAATATTAGAAATTTTATCATTTATCTCGATCGGGAGAGGGCTCTACCTCCTTCAACGGAAATAAGTGAACTAACTTTTGTGATGAAAAACTACAATATGATAGTTTCCCGGGGTGTTTTGTTTTAGAGAATAAGCGAGAAATCTTTAAATTAAATGTCGTCCTCGTCATCGAATCAAAAGCTCTCTAAAAACACAGAAAGAGTAGAGTAGAAAACGAGAAAACCCTTGAAAATCGGGTCATTACTCAGTTGTGTTCTCCTATCTCGAGATACGACTCTATAAACCAAACGACCAAGCGTAATTTAGCACAAAAACTTGAGAAATTTATTTAAGCCATCCTGTTTACCTTTTAGAGTTAAAGTTTAGTTTCTCCAGGTATGAAGGTGTGAGACAAAAATGACGTCATTGGAAACAATACCGCACATCTACAGCTGCAGGTCAAAAATGACGTCATCGGATACTACCCTTAACACCTGCAACTGCAGTTGTACACCTGGAGACTAAGTAGAGAAAATTCAGGGGCATCGATCTAAGTCTGTTAAATACATCAGTTAATTTCAGTTTTGCAAGCGTAGACTTTAAATTCTAATTTGTTTGTTCAAACATGGTGAAGTGCTAATCTTTTCAGTTTTGACTGATATGATCATGATATATAAGGCGGGCATAACGTGCTATATACAAACCTGCTGTCACAACTAAGTTCATCGTGACCTTCTTGGTTCCTAAGCTGTTTGTTGCTACGCATTGGTACAAACCGCTATCCACTGGTCGTAAATTCCTGATAGTCAGTTTACCTTCCTTAACTTCGGTCTTTCCAGCAGGTAAAGGCATAACAAGTCTGATCCAGGTCAACTTAGGAGGTGGATACCCTTCTGCCTGGCAAGTTTCTTGTATTTGAGCGAATTCCATTTTTGAGACGAATGATGAGGGTTTCTGGTAAAGATGGGAAGACCTAAGGGACGAAGAATCAATATGATGTGTCTTGAAAAAGCTATAGTTTTTACTGGTCTTTCAAACTACACAGAATGGGTGGCTTTCATTTAAAAAGAAATATCTAATAAGTAAATTTTCCCGCGTTCATTAGACACCACATGTGTAAGTCGTGAAAATGACATTCAGGCCCCAGTTGTTCGAAAGGTGGATAGCGCTATCCACTGGATAAATCACTATCCACTAGATAGGGCAATTGGTTGTCGTAATACTTAACCGCTGGATAGCGATTTATCCGGTGGATAGCGCTATCCAGCTTTCGAACAACCCGGGCCAGTACGATATAATAATATCCAGCTCACCTAGTTCACGACTTGCACGAGTCTGACAAGTTGAACTTAAAAGTTCCATGTAAAGCGGTTGGGTATACTCGTCGTTTCGTTTGGGTAGGTAAATTGAAGATTCTGGTATTATCCAGTGGTGTGTTTAGTACGAAACGTCAAAATTTGTATCTATTCAGGGTGTAGCTTAGGGTGATGATTAAACAAATTAAATACCGTAATTACTCTATCCACTAATAAATGATAGACCGACTGTGTTAATCAAAGGTATATAGAAAGCAAGGAGCCGATAAATCGGTTCTTGAGGGAAAATGACAAGAGTAGAGAATCTGGAGGGAAAATAACGAAATCATTCAATGACAGCACCTTCACTGCAAGAAATATTCCTAAAATCTCTTATATTTTACTGGCTGACTTGACCAATAAAGCTTGAACTACGTTCTGATCAGGAGAGTTTAATTCTTGCCGTTGCTTACGATCATCACGCATCCTTTTAACATACACCATCAACCTTTGTATGGTGACAGTCTCTCCTCCTTCTTAATAGCAATGTAACAGGACCCTATTGTAAAGCAAGTCTATTAAGATAACCAATCAAAAGGAAAAAGCAAAAGAGTTTTCACTATAGTGAAGCTTATTGTTCTAAAAATCTTACCTCGAACCTTCAAATTACCAGACGCCTCAGACGATCCAAGAATGTTTCTTGCCGCACATTTGTACTGACCAGCATCGCTATAGTTCAGATTCCTGACGATCAGCTCTGCTTTTTTAACCAAATACTTTGCTCCTGACAGAAGCTTTCTGCCCTTGAATCGCCATTCGACAGTAGGAGAAGGGTTTCCTCCAACAGTACAATAAATCGCCGTATTTCCTCCTTCATCTCTAGTGTGATTTGCAGGTGATACCATCACTTGTGGAACGGATATTGATGCTCCAGGCCTCCCAGGTGGTCCCGGCACTCCTGGATCGTCCATATCTCCCTTTACTCCTTTCGATCCTGGAAGTCCAGCCATTCCTGATTTTCCAGGTGGTCCAAAGCTGCCTGGGTTGCCTTTCTTTCCTCTAGGTCCCCTCCTGCCACGTGGTCCCCTTACCCCAGTGGGACCAGGTAGCCCGGGGGGACCTACAGGACATACCTTCTCACTTGACTTACAGTACTTGGTGGGCATAAGTTGTGCAAACTGTTTGCTGATTTCTTTTTGCACGTCATGTATGCTGATGGTAGCTGAAGTGACATTCAAAACTTGTCTCCGGTTTCTTGGCTTTGCGTTTGTTCTTGATTTTGCAGACTCATCTAAGACCAAGGGAAAATCAACTTTAGGACTGAAACGTATTTGATGTTGTGCATTGAAGTTCTGATGTAAGAACCCCTTTAATATTTATTTGTGCATCTTGATTGTGTTACTTTGGTTACTGATATGGCCAGCAGTAGGTTTAGAAGGTTCGCTTCAGCGGGGTTTGTTTTTAAAACAGCTTTTTCAGGGTATGTATAATTTTTATTTTCCATTTAAGTAGAGTGCAAAATAACACAGGAAGTTAAGTTCGCGCTTAATGCTCATGATTGATAGCTTTACATAGAAGTCCCCGAATGCTAAAATTGCCTAGGGTTCCCGATTTGTTTCGCATTTTGTTGAACAAATTTTTACGGAAATTAAAGCAAAGAAATATAAAAACACTGCTGATAAATTTAAGCGTAGCCTGTTGTGAGTTGCCATTCTTCGTGTTGTTTCATTGCTTATCACTTGAGGTTTCTCGGCTTTCTTTACTAAAGTACAATTAATTAAAACACTTTTAAACAATGCCACGAGTATCAAAAACATTTTACTACACTTTCGAGGTTCTACTTAGCCAAGCTAAAGCCCTCCTATACAGCTCGCCAATAAAACTGATTTTTGATTATATTTACGCAATTATCTGTGACTGTGAGTGTGACTGTGATTGTATCGGTTTTCAGCTAGTGTGTGGGATAGGATAGGATTTCCTCTGCATGGAATTTAATTCCGCTCTCACAGACTCCTTTTGTTAGTAACTTCCACATTTCTAGTTCAAAGTATGCGAAAATTAAAACTATAAAAATTAGCATGTACTCCTTTTACCTTTGTCAATGCATGATCAGTTAAATATAAATTTTCGAAAACAGAAACTTGTATGTTGTCAAACTTGAAACGATTGACCTAAACACTCTTGAGGGTGTAATCCCCTGAATTTAATTTTCGTTGCGGCCATCCGCTTACAACGGCAAAAGTAGAATATTGCATTATAGAATGGAAGTACTAACAGTACGTTGACTCCCGATAACTCGAACCTCGCCGTAACTCGAACCAAATCGATTTCTCCTTCATTTATTTACTGTAATTTTACCCTCGGGTAACCCGAATCCTCGATAACTCGACTCTCCCGTTAACTCGATTTTTGTTTCCCATCAGATCATTTCTGCATAATTTTACACTCGATAACTCGAACCATGTTTAGAGCGCCTAAAGAGTAGGAATAAAACAATGTACTGGCTTCCGAAACATTGAATTTTGAAGTCCCATTGACGTGTTGTATAGACATACAGTTTACTAGTAGAGGTTGATGCTGTTTGTCACAAATCTAATATGAATCACCTTTACTTCTCAAAACAGTAAAACACATGCTCTATTTAGGTTATGTTTTGTTACGTTACGTTTTGATTAATATAGTCTAACAGTATGTTTCAACTTTCACCTAACATAAAATGTGATTAAAATGTTCACTGTACACTAAAAACTGTTTTTACTTTACTTCCGGCTATTTTCCTCCAGCTCCTGATAACTCGAACTTTTTTCGATTTCCCTTGAAGGTTCGAGTTATTAGGAGTCGACGTATTGTTAAGGTAGAGTAGTAGAGGGTCTCTATAAAAAAATGAACCATAAGTTTTTGGATCCTTCGAGTCTCACGCTTAGTGTGTAACCTGCAAAACTCTAAAATGTGAAATAGGACAGATTTTAACTGTTTAAGGTGATCCTACTTAATAATGTTATTATGCCTTGCCCGTCCCCCCTCAGTCTGAAAACTGTCCTCAACAGGCGCATCATAAAAGAACATTTACGAAATTTTGTATTCCAGCAAGCACAAAATTTCACAAAATAAGGAAATATTTCCCACCACCAATAAGCTGAGCTTAAAAAAATTGGGGACAATAAAAGTTTGTTTAATGTCTTGATCCTAACCTGGAGTATCGTCGAACTTCATTTCTCTCCCAATTTTTCTCAAGAGATGTCTCGCAGATTCTTCTTTTGGCTTTAGCGTCGTTCTTTGAACACTGTTATCCGTTAAGCGGCCATTCGTAACAAGAACGTCCAGTGGGAACATGTTGATGCGAGTTTCCAGCGCGATGAGTCGCCCGTTGTGTGTATAATATGCGAGCCAGCGATTCATGCGAGTCATGCGAGTCAACATGCGAGCCATGCGAGCCATGCGAGCCATGCGAGTCAACAAGCGAGCCATGCGAGTCAGTATAAAATATTTTTTTTAATGTAAACTACAAAACTAGCCTCGGTAACTAAGTAACGTATTTATTCCAAACTCCGAGGAGTGCAACAATCTTTGGAATAAATACGTTACTTAGTTACCGAGGCTAGTTTTGTAGATGGCATGTAGCACACCTGCCTGGTGCACCCATGGACTCGCTAAGTTGTTAAGCTAGTTTTAACTAGCTTAACAACTTAGCAAAACAACAGTCGTTCAAAATTCAGCTTCAGAAAAATTCGCCAACATTTAACAAAGGTTTGGGAATTCGCTAAACGAAGGTTTAACAAGGTGGTTGTTATGGAAGTGTGTTCCAAACGTCATATTACGGGTTTCTTATCTTCCTTGGTCACGTTTAATGAGTCAGACAACGATAACAACATAGATTTCTCGAAGCAGGCGGGTCATAACATAGCGTTAATCCCCGCTTATTGGCCTCCAGGAGGCTTTGTAGACGTCGATTTTCCATGAATAACATGTAAATAATATGTATGAATTTTCAATCGTTTGTGACTACACTCATAAATAAAACATCAAATCTCAAAATTTATTGACAACAAAACAATACAAAACATACCTTAACAAACGTTGAAAAAGATAAAAGCAGATAACAAAACGATATTGAAAGGAGATAAGAGCGAGGATACCGAAAACTCGTGCCAAATACAAAAGCCGAAGAAAGGAAAATGGACTTGGAACTAACATCTGTCTCGCATGGCTCACATGATGACTCGCATGGCTCACATGATGACTCGCATGACTCGCATGACTCGCTGGCTCGCTGTTTGTCAAGACCCTTTCATTCTTCATCCAGAGGCATCCACAAGCAAAAAGTAGCACAACCGAAAGAAAAGATGGCCTGATTGAAGGGAGAAAATCAAGGAGTCGATGGGACTTCGAAGAGCTAACCGAAGCCATTTTCATGCAGTGCAAATTCACGACCATTTGCTCTCAAAGACCTCAGACACACAGGAAGACGAAAAGTGAGTGGAAAATTGCCAGAATAATTTGATCCTGTAAATTCGTGCCTAGATAAACAGGGATGTAAATTATTTGGATATCTTTGTTACACCAGGAAGCATTTTATAATCTCTCAATTCAAGGATTTCCTGAAGTCCTACGCCTGGTTCTAGTGTCATGTCAAGATGCTCATGGAATTATTGTCAGTGTATTCTGCCAGTTGCTTTTGTTTTTCACAGTCTCCCTCGCTGGGGTATTTTTTATTGTCGTTTGAAAGGAAACAAACAAATTCTTATTCGTCCTCCATAACCTTTTGTAACACATACGCCTAGTATTTGACAAGGTCCCTAAAAAAATTATAGCCCTTGTGCATTTTACGCAGACGAGCAAATTTCACACAACCAAGGCTAGTTGTGATGAAATTCAGTGCAAGTTTGCGACGGTTTACCTAAATAAAGGGGTTAAAAAGAATATACATGCACAGAAAGTGTCAATAGAAAGAATATCGTTTACAAACGAGGCTTGGTGGTATAGTTTGCGTAAGGACCGTTGACTGCCCAGGATGATAACTCTTGGAAAATGAAGGTGATATCAGTGGGGCAACCTTTATGAAAATTTTCCCAATTTCAGAAAAAAATAATAAAATAATAATAAAATAATAATAAAATAATAATAAAATAATAATAAAATAATTCCTTTTTCTCCACTGAGGAACTAATTCCCTACTTCAGAAACTCTAGGGAGAATGGGTACAAGCTTCTGGCGCAGTGATTTCTGGGATCGTCTTGATGGACAAGCGGTACTGAAGATTGGTCTATGGATAGTATAAATAATTTCACCACATTCTGGTAAAAGTCAACCTTGCGTTACATGTGTTGTCACGCTTTTGCCAATTTAGAAACAAGAGAGGCACTGGTCCCGAAATTGTCCAGCAATTGTTTCTGGGATCGTTACTGGTGACGGGCAGTTATTAGGGATTTTAAGCAGAGGTGTTTTTTAGAGATGCACGTCAACCGGAGAGAGGACTTTTTCCTTTTTATGCCTTGACGCTCTAAAATTTAGATTGCTTAGTTTCTTTAAACTTGTAGAGACGATTTAACTGAAAATGTAAGCAAGACTACTGCTCTGCAGGAATGTAAAAAGTCCACTTCCAGTTGACGCGTGACGCTCAAAAGCGCCTTTGCTTAAGTCCTCTATTGGCCAATATTTTTCTCTGTTCCAATAAACAGTCCCAGAAGTAATTGCAAAAGTTAACTCGACCCAGCTTCCTTCTTGTTTCTAAAGTGCCTATGGCACATTGATATGAGCATCCCCATTCCCAAAACCCCGTTGATATGGGCATCCCCTGTAACCCTACCCCTAACCCAAACCCAAATCGCTAAGGTAATATGAGAAGGGGATGCCCATATCACTATAGGGTTTCAAGAATGACGATGCCCAAAACGCGGGAATGGCCATATCACTGTGACACCGGATTGCTACCACAGAAACGAAAACGTGACTTAAATTAAACGGAGAACAACCAAGTACCGTAACTGTAATTAAAGAGGAATACTCCTCCAAATGTTGTCCTGCAACGTTTCACTTATCTATGTGGTTAGCCTAAAATCTCTCCCTTTCTCGCTGGAATTATTTAAAACATACTAACAATTTCTGCACTACTGTGTTGTTAGAGTCTTAACTACGTTTCAGAATACTCCAAATTTCTTGCAATTTAGACTCAAATGTAGAAAGGACAATTTTAATTTTTTTTTTTCTTTCCACTACTTTTACGCCTTCAGCTTACAATTTACAAATTTGAAAACAAATTAACAAAAGAAACTACACACCCATCGCCTAACTTTCTGACTGGGATTTGACTGCAGAGTTAATCAAATAGCAAATTAACTAAACACAAGTAAATTCCTTGAGTGTTGATTCGGGGCTAGCTAGCGTTGATTAAATAGCACACCCGCCCAACCCCTCTGTCGATAGTCAAGCGTAACAATGGAAACACTGAATTTCTATCTTTCCTTGCTATGACGGATTACGCCGAATTGCAAAAACTGAAGCATTGTAGATTTCTGCAGATGATTCAAATAAACGAATGTGCCCGGATGGGGATGGTGCCAAGCAAAAACTAGAATTTACTTGAATTAATGGCACAATCCGTCATATACATAACGTGCTGCATAATTTTTTTATACAGTCGAACCTCTTCACAACGCCTACCCCAGGGACAAAGTAAGAGGACGCGTTTCAGGTAGGTGCGAGATTTTTTAAGTATGAAAAGAACTATTTTTCGGGAGAAAGTGTAGAACTCTTATAAGTTTTAAAAAAGGCATACTCCAGCATATTAAAAGGGTAATACACTCAAAATACATCCATAAAACACAAACCAAATATTCAGAACAAATACGTCCGACAAAACAAAGCGAGTAATGTACAGTCAGTTGGCACATCTACATCACTTTTTACACGTCTGATGTTTCACTGATTATTTTAGCAGCCGGGACGGATCTTTGGTAATATATTGCTGCCAACAAGAGTAAAAGAATTTTCCACTAGACAGTAGAGACCTTTAGATTACAAAGCGGGTACACGTTTGCGTAAGAATCTCTTAGTAGCGGCAAAATGTTAATAGAATATTAGAAGTTCTGTCACTTTGCGATCAGGAGAATGCCTTCCATAAAAATAATCGTGATAACCGTTCTGGTGAAATAAAATTAAAAACAGGTTTCCGAGGCGCCTACGTTTGGATTAGGCGTATAAAACTTTTAAATTAAAAATCTCGTCCTTATAGTTATCCTCGTCCTCGAATCTATGGGCCTCTAAATTTTATTTATCGGTAGGATAACAATTCCCGTCCTTTGAATTGAAAAACTGTAACTTGCAAAAGGAAAATGGGACCCTCTACCCTCTTCTGTAACGGAGAGAAGTTGCACCGCGTCGATCTCGAAAGTGGAGCGTTTCATATCATATAGGTTCTGTGTCACACTAAAGTACAGTGTGAACAGGTATCCGGACAGTAGCGGAAGTGAATAATTAGGAGCGAGAGCTGCAACCCACTGAGACGGAAGTAAATAGAGTGACGACTGGGATTTAGTTCACCACAACCCTCTCGGCCAACCACTCCAGCACGAGCTTGAGGTTTAATGTGTGTGAACGACTTGTTCCAGTTCAGATGTGCCATTGTTGTTCATACTATACCGGATAGCTTTTGCTGTTGGCACAAAAAGCCATCCGGTATATTGTGAACACAGCCTAAATCAAGTTGAGTTAAGTTGTCAAATAAGAGGACAGTATTGCTAGGGCCGCTATATGATCATTGACTTTACAGTCATTATTCCCACACCACTGCTTTACAAAATTTACATAACTATTCCGCTTTTTAGCATTGAGAGGAACGGAAAATTAAAACTGGTATTTGACCATGAGACTGGCTAGAACCGTTTGAGCTTTTTGAGGATGTCTTGAAGTTTACTGTGACCCCAGAACATGAGGCACTTGCCACGCCATCCGTATGAGCAAAAGATTTAGCACTTGTAACTATTCTTGCTGTTGCAGTGTATAGGACACCAGCGCGGATCAAAATCACTTGGGAAAAATGCACCTCAAATGTCTTGACGCTGGAACTGGTAGCATAGGACCCAGTCTTTTCTGCGATCAAGTTGCCTCCACGGTACAAACGAAAGGTGACCCGGAAACTAGTTGAACCGCTGCTGACTCCCCACAGACGGTACCCTGACAAAATGACGTCACCATTTGTCTGGAAATCGATTGCGTCGACGTTTCCACTGCCACTAGGAACAGAAGAGTATTTCCACTCTCTCCACCGCGGACTCCTGGACCGGCTGCGCCAGCAGTCACAGTTAGCTAGGAGGAAAAACAATTATTTCATCACGTGCCCAACTATTCCTAATGTTCGTTTGGTTCTTTGTTTGTTTTTTGATGTTTTTGTTGTTGTTTGTTCGATAGCTGAGCGGAAGAAAGGGCAGAGAGACTCAGGTTTCAGCCTTAAGGAACCATTTCTTGTACGTTCTCTAAATTACTCTGCCAAGGTCTGTTGAATCTGCTTACAGGGAGTAAAGGAGCACGATATCCTTGCATTACAAACCAGATCGTCGTTGCACGAACAAATCCTTTATGCATGGCCCTTACTGGAGGAATTTTATGCTTCCTCATTGTTGACACGCTCTGGTACATACTTTGCAAGATGGATGTCTGCTGATTCAGCCTTGTAGCATCGTTTTATGGTAGATAACATGCTTTGTTACCAACCTCATAAGTTTGCTTCATTAGAACTAAAGAAACAAGGGGCATACGGAGGCTTTAATTTGCCGGTGCACAGGTGTGACTGCAGGTGTAAGTGCAAGTTTAAAGGTGCAGTGCGCGATGACGCCATTTTCGTGTCATATTCTTTTAGATCAGAGTGTAACAATTGTTCCGAATTCCTTTCTTTATTTTTCCGTGCGTTTTATTAAGCTTTGTTAATTGTAGTTTATTTTACGCGTTTTTAGTTTCTTTGCGTGAGTTTAGGTGTTTAGTTCCTTGTGTCATTTTTCGCGCCTTCGTTAGCGTCTCTTTGTATCTTTTTCATCTTTATTAGAGTATTTTGTTCACTTTTGTTCTTTGTACATTCAACCATGATTCAACCGTATTTTTCACCGCAGTTCCTCAGTACAATGTTCAGTTTTGTTTTGAGCTGCGTTAAGCGCAGTTCTCTTCGGTGCTTTTCTACGTTTCTTCGCGTCTGATGCAATCCGCTAATGCAGCAGTTTTCCTTGGCCATATCAATGTAAGTGTATTTCACAGTGCTCGCTTTGTCGCAGTTTTGTTGTTTCTTTATATGTCAAATTTTCGATTGAGCAACATGTATTTTTTTTTTTTTACCAGGTAGATTTTAGCCACGCACCTCACGGAATCAAATAAAATAATCTTCATTTGTTCAGTGGATTTGCTTTGTGGTGTTGGTATTTCTGACCACGAGAGTTCTTCACTTATTGCAGTTTCACATTCCTTCATACGGACCTATGCAAAAATTTATCTTTAAAAAAATAACTGGTATCGATACGCTCAAACATTGCAAAAGTTTAGGTCCGAGGATTTTATGAGATACCCTGAATGACTGTATTAAATATGAAGGTTACCCAAAGAATAAATAGACACCTTTAGATTCTAATTAGAGACCTTTAGATATAGACTTCCCGGAAAGCTTCACCTTACCATTTTTCACTAGAAAAGTTAGAACTGTTATCGTTAGTGAAGAAGGTTATGCCCTCTCCCGATCGCAAAATGATAAAACTTCTAACATTTGATATCTTGTTTCCGCCACTTTGATATTCGCCCTAAAACTCGTAGTAGAGTGACGACGGCTACTACGTTTTCCCGCCAAAATGAAGCTGGTTCACCTGCGAGTACTACTTAGTTTTGATCTCGTATTCGTAGTGTTGTACTCGTCTTAGAATCTAAAGG
>JBBMOI010000001.1:65027500-65075000 GCA_038088405.1 Porites divaricata | reverse complement strand
TAAACGAAATTTCTGTTTCCTTCTAGAAAAAAAAATGTCCTAATTGATTGAGTTTTTCCTCCTTAAATTGCACAAAATGCGTATCACCCCTAGGAATTGGTATTGGTAATGGATCATTTTCTACGGCAGGCGTTTTTTTTTTTTCTTTTAACGCGCGACCCGACTAGGAGGGGCAGGCAACCTCTTCCTTGGAATCACTTTTTTACAGTTCAAATCGATCGCACAGCAAAATACGCCTTGGAGGCTATATTAATCCCTTCCTTTAAAACGTTTTCAAGAATCACATAAGCAGCAGGCCAACGAGGTGTAAGGTTGGCCTTTGGTGCATTTTTTTGAACCCCCTTTTATCCGTTCATTTCAAACCAGTTTCTTGTAATGACTATTTTGGCCTCTTATATGGTACATTTCTAAAATTCACGTACAGTATAAAGGTGACCTACCAACCCTTTTGCCCCAGCCTGCCAGGTCGCTAATTGTAATTGTTGCACATGAGAATTCATTTCTCGGGCTTGGCAAAGCATAATTTTTAGAGCAAAATTTGATTCCTGTTTTTCAAGTTTGTTACTTAAAGAAGTGAAATTGCATGTGCAGCAATTGAGATTAGGAACCTGGTGGGGTGGCCTCTGATAGCTGGTCTCTAATCCCTTATGCTGTCAACTTAGAATGTCCCATATAAGAGGCCAAAATAGTTAGTACGACAAAAACGTTTCCAAAGAACGGATGCAATAGTCTTTAAAAATTCACCTACAGGGAGTCTTGTAGTTTCCATGTGGAGTATTTTTAATGTGACATCTTGTTGACATCCCGGTTAGTGATTTTGACGTTCTAAAGGAGAGAGGTCTGGCCGGGGGGTTTGGGTTTTCAGGTATCCGGGCTCAATTTTGTTCAGGTTTAAGGAATTTTAGTGCCACGATAAGGATATAAATTATCTTTTTTTTCTAAATTTTTGATATTAAGATACAGTTTTTTATGTAAATGAACGTACGTTATCACAGAGATCGAAATATGCTGACCAAAAGTTCGCATGGGCTGGCAAAAGAGGGAATCTGCCGGATTAGACTCGCATGACCGAATTGCAGTCAACTGAATATATATTATCAGTTTATCTGGGTGTGTCTCATAATCCCGATTTCTTCCAAATTGCACCAATATTGCTTGCCAGTTCAAGTGGCTTTCATTGTGTTAAAATATTGAAGAATATATTCCAGTACTTGTTATAGGATCTGATGGGCCATCTAAGCCCAAGAAAAATTAAGAAGTGCCACTGTCAATTTCCATCTGCCTCCCAAACTTTTTCTTGATAAAGCTTAATGCTACAAAGTGTAAAGAGCCACCACTGATACCCGCTTTTGTCCTCATAAGATACCAATATAGCTAAAGATTTGTAAAACGTTTGATACCGAATGCCTGAAATTACCTTGAAAAAGAATACTATATACCTAAATAAGTATATCAGGACTGAGACAGACCGTACAACCTTTTTTATTTGTCAAAAAAAAAAAAAAAACTAGTATTAGCGTCCAAGGACAAGGAGCGAGCCGCTACGGGTGGGGTAAGACGGCATGCTCCCCCAGAAACGCCATTTCTATAATGTTCTTAAGAAAGAACAGGTGTCTCTGCGTGTCTCCCTCGCGCGCTCCCGTTCTTTCTTGCGCCCACTACTTCCAAGCGCCTGCTACGCATGCACGCTGTGTGTTCTGGGAGAACAATTTAAGTAAAAGATGTTGGTAAATCGACTGAAGAATACTGTGAATATTAAATAAATATAAAAATAAAATAAATAGATAAATGACCTTTAATCACAGTTTGACAAGGTCCTTCCTTTGTTTATAGTGCTCATACAGAGCCCACTGCGCCTGTCCTCAACTCTAACGACTCTAGCAAATTGTAAAGCTTCCGAAGGTATATTATCCTTAAAGCTCGCATTTGGACCCGCTCTATTGTACTAAGCAGATGGGCAGTAAAGGTGTTATATCAAGCCACGCAACATTAGGGAGTTTAAGATACGGTGACTACGGACTACGAACTACGGCTGGACGAGCGTTGTCCTTTGCTTGTAGCACTGGGTTGAGTCGTGCAAATATAGAACGTTAAGATTGCAGTACAGACAGTAGACTACGAGAGAAAAGGCGGAGAGGGAGACCACACGCAAAGATTCTCTTGTTTACATCACAGTTCACAAAAATACAAGTCAGTTTTGCATGTGATCTTATCTTTAGAACAATGAACAAATTATTCCATACTTGAAGGAAGCAATTTACGTACAAGTCGATTCGCGTACAAGTTAATTCGCTTACAAGTTTACTCCTTGTTCCATCACCGTAGCTCGGGTGAAATTGGTAAACAAAATTTTGGTTGCACAGGTTTTATTTTTTTCGCCCATGAATACTTATGTCAAATATTGAAGAAATAGACAGAAATAGTAATAGCTCATTTATTAGGTTTGGAAGATGGACTTCTCCGACTACTGATCTGATGTAGTTTGAAGTTTAAGTATTGAAATGCCGAGTTTCGATTGTCTCGAAGATGTTTACATCATTTTCATTCAGCAAATTCGATACAAAAACTCGCTTAAACAAAGGTTACACAAGTAGAAAGACACACTAATCACTTCGAAGAAACATTGAAACTTTTCAAGTGCGAAGAGAAAGTAAATTACCTGCATGATTTCTCTTCTCGTCGGCCATCAGTTCTGAATTCTGCGTATAAACAGCTAAGCTTCTTTAAATATGAGCTTAGCTAGATAAAAATGTAGTCACAACGGTGGATTAAAAGCGTAAATCTGAGCAGAAATTAGACACAACTTACATATTTCGCTTCCCCCTCACTTAAAGCAGGTGAATTGAGAACTTTCTTACGAAAAAACGAGATTCTTGAATTACCGAGACGGCAAAATACGAGCAAAATGTTCTCCGTAGTCCCGACTACGCGAAACAGCTCAACAACTCACCGTAGCCGCAGGACTACGCGGGAAAAATGAACAGTCACGTGGTTTTAAACATGCGCAGTAGCATGTTTAACCGTAGTCGTAGTCCGTAGTCGCCGTATCTTAAACTCCCTATTGTACTCTAGGACGGAACATAAAGGAGCGACGCAGATAGCCGCAAGGTCCACTACGCCGATTTCCTGGGAGACACCTCCCCTCCCCCCCCCCCCCCCCCTGCCTAGAACCTTGTGCGAACGAACTGTTTTGAGTACTTGTTGATCAATTCGTAAAGGGGGTAGCTGAGGGTCGCTTTACGAAACACACCTGTATCCAACTGTCCCCCACCCTCACCCCCTCTATGCGGGCCGTGCCCGAAAATATGGAAGGGCGGAGTCCATGCCGTGAAAATAATGATTCATTACCAATACCAATTCCTCGGTGTGATACGCATTTTGTACAATTTAAGGAGGAAAAACTCAATCAATTAGGACATTTTTTTTTTTCTAGAGGGAAACAGAAATTTCGTTTACAGGTTCACGAAGATTTTGGCCGCCGACGGGTTACGTAGCCACGTGACCATAACTTTACGTGACAAATCACGCTATGATTTGATTTTGAAAATTAACGAAACTGCATAACTTTAGCTGGCTGGATAGACTTCTTCCATCAAGAATCTAAAGTAAAGGTAAGCGTCTTATTTACCGAGAACAGATAAAACGGTAAATGACTAATTGTTTTTGTTGTGCGTCAAACGTTTTTAAACAGCCTGATTATTACAATAATTTATGCACCGCCGTGAAATTCACTCTGAAATTGCGGAAAGAACTTGAAATTCTACGTTGCCTTTCTTGTACATGTTTTGTATCCTGGGCTAGTAATATTTATTTTCATTACTTAGAGAGCTTGGATAAATTTCTGATCTAGAGAATTCTATTAAAAGCATTGTTTACTGTTCAGTGCAGGTAGTTACAAGACGTCGGCGCACGCCAGTTGATCGTGGTAATCAGTAACATGCATTATAATCCCTGTTACTATATCTCTTTCAATTCAAAAGTACTTAAAGAAGCTTAGTTACTTTCCTTTAGAGGCCGGAGACGAATTCAAGTGTCAAAAGAGGCAATTTCATGGAACTTTTAATCCGTACAATCATGACATCTGACACGGCCAGTAATTATGCAAATACGCAAAATGGCAGATTATAATCTACTGTTGGTTGCAATCCCAGAAGATACCCACAAGTCTGAGCCTATAAACCAAAAAAAATAAGCTTAAAACTTTACTTTGATACGATTTTTAAACCAGATTTAGGCCGCAACTTTTGAGATATTTTCCCTCAAATCCTCCTTACTTTCAGGGTTTGGATTAAGCCTGCAAAATAGCTATTCTTTGAACCACTGTAACTTGAACATGTTTTGATCAAAGATATTTTTATTTAGCCTGTGAACTATCGACGGTTAACTAAAAAAAGTGAATCGAACAGATTTTTTGTGGGGGCATTCGTTTGTTTGCAACGCGCTTTTCAAAATCCATCAATTTTAGTCTTTGAAACACTCTCAGAGAAGCCGAGACGGACTCAATTCGTTTTTGGCTTGTAGCAGAGCTAAGAATAAGAATTTGAAAACAAAAATAGCGATTTTAGTATATGCCTACTAAAGCCTCTTCACCGACAAAAAATAAAGGAAAAGTATTTTTTGTCGCGAAATCGAGTGGACCGCTTTTAGGGAGACTGCCTCTTAAGCCCCCCTCTTTAATAAGCCCTCCCCCGCCCCCTTTTCAGGGAAAAAAAGTTATTAAGCCCCTCCCTCCCCCCGAATACCGATTTGTGGCCCCTATCCATTTCTTACAGAAGTAGTGGGGAGACGTTGATGAAATATCAAGCAAATCATCTTGTGTGATCATGTCCGTAAGTTTCATGACCACTCTATTTTACAAAGCATTGGTATTACAGATATTACATGGCCTCTCAATAGCAATGTAACAGGACCATATTGTAAAACACGTTTAATAAGATAAGCAAAAAGCCAGGAAAAATGGCCGACCCCTGACTTTGGGTAAGATAAAATTCTGATGACACATCAGCGGCCTTGCAAAAGGGTTTTCAATTTTCAATGTAGTAAAGCTTATTGTTCTTCTTACCTCGAACCTTCAAATTACCAGACGCCTCAGACGATCCAAGAATGTTTCTTGCAGCACATTTGTACGGCCCAGCGTCGCTGTAATTCAGATTTCTGACGATCAGCTCTCCTTTTTTAACCAAATACTTTGCTCCAGACATAAGCTTTCTGTCCTTGAATCGCCACTCAACAGTAGGAGTAGGGTTTCCTCCAACCGTACAATAAATCGCCATATTTCCTCCTTTATCTCTAGTGTGATTTGCAGGTGATACCGTCACCTGTGGAGCAGATATCGATTCTCCGGGCCTCCCAGGTGGTCCTGGAATTCCTGGTTCGCCCTTGTCACCCTTTACTCCTTTCGATCCTGGAAGTCCAGCCATTCCTGATTTTCCAGGAGGGCCAAAGCTACCTGGGTTACCTTTCGTTCCTCTGGGTCCCCTCCTGCCACGTGGTCCTTGTGCACCAATGGGACCAGGAAGTCCGGGGGGACCTGCAGGGCATACCCTGTCTTGTGACTTACAATACTTGGTGGGCATTAGTTGTTCAATCTGTTTGGTGATTTCTTGACGCACGTCATTCATACTGATAGCTGCTGAAGTCAAGTTCGAAACTTGTCTCCGGTTTCTTGACCTTGGGCTTGCTCTCGAATCTCCTGATTCATCTAATGAAGCTAGGGGAGAAGCAAACTAAGGGCTGAGAATCAAATTAAATCAAAAGGAAATAAATTTTAACAAGCCTTTTCAAGATCAAATTTTTTAAAGTTTAATCTTGAAAAGGTGGTTTGGCCCAACTTTAAAAAGCAATTCGCTGTTCTCTGACATCTAAAAAAGCCGATGTCATAAAAAAAAAAATGAAACTGGACAAAGTGTGGCTGTTCAGAGCAAAGAAAAAATTGTAATAATAAACAACGTTGGCCTGATTGCAAACTGTTCAGTTTTTTTATTGGAGGATACTAATTCATCATGTTTTATGAATATTTTCTGCTGATCTTTTACCCTTTGTTTTAGGGTTTGTAATATAAACCCATGGAGCTTTACTGTCTCCTGCTTATAATATATACGCATTCATTAATGATTTGAACTAACAAGATAAGAAATCAATCAAAATTGTAAAACAGTTTTGATACTCGAACACAATCGCCAACATAATACAGAAAACTCCCGGGAATAAAAAAATATCGGTAGGGTGTGCGACATACCGCAGCTGAATTTCACGCCAGAATATGTGACTGCCAAGTCTTCCTTCTGAAACACAGTTCTCAAGAGACGCATCATAAAAGAGCATACCGAATTCCAGGCCCTGGTTCTAGCAAGCACGAATTTAAAATTTTAACGTATTTCAGACCAAAAGCTAGGAGCTAAAAATCCAACCCCTGTGGCTCAAAGGATACTTTAATATATGGCTAAAATGGAATTATCCCCCAACAATAAGCTTAGTTCAAAACATTACTGGGGAAAATTTTTTGTACTGTCGTGATCCTAACCTGAGAGATCGTTGAAGGTCTTTTCTCTCTGAATTTTCTTTAAGAGATATCTCACGAAATCTTCTTTTGGCCTACAGGATGTTCTTTCACTGTTTTTCGTAGTGCAGCCAGTATTAACAACCAACACTGGAGACACGTTGATGCGCGTTTCCAGTGCTATCAGTCGCTCGTTGGTTGTTTCATTTTTCATCCAGAGACATCCACAAGCAAAAAGTAGCACCACCGAAAGAAAAGATGGCCTTATTGAAGGGAGAAAATCAACAAAGCGATGAGACTTCGAGGAGTTAACCGACGCCATTTTTCAGTGTAACTTCACGATCGTTCAGCTGAGTGTCAGACACACAGGAAGACGAAAGTCAGTGGAAAGTTGCCAGAATAATTTGATCCTGTAAATTCCAGCCCAGATAAACAAGGGTATACACTACTTGGATGTCTAATTTGTTACACAAGGAAGCATTTTACAATCCCTCAATTCAAAGATTTCCTGTAATCCTAGTGTGATGCGCTTAGTATTCCACAATCGGGGGTGGAAGCGGAATCATTTGTCCTTCGTTATTCATGATTCCTTCCTTATTTTTACCAAATGATTCATGATTCATTCACATTTTTTTTCGAGATTCATGATTCCTTTAACAATCTCTAGTGATTCATGATTCTTTAGTTTGTATACACAATAATTCATGATTCATTTTAATTTTACAGCTGTGATTCATGATTCATGATTCCACTTCCACCCCCGATCCACAAGGTCAATAAAAAATAGCCCTTGTGCATGTGCAGACGAGCAAATTTCAAGTTTGCGACTGTTTACATAAATAAAAGGGATGAAAAGAATACTAGGTGCTATCAGTGCGGCAAGCTTTCTGAAAACTTTTCCCAATTTCAGATCAAAATAATTCATTTTACTCGCAGCTTCAGAAACTGTAGGAGGAATGAGCCCAAGTGATTTCTGGGATCTTTTTTGTGGACACGCGATACTTAGAAATGGAATCATAATTAACGCTTCTCCTCCCTCAGAGGTCCCAGAAATCGTTGCGCCGAAAGCTTGTATCTGTTGTGGTTCAATTTTATCCTTGGTTTAATTTTTATTTCCCTTTGTTTCCAACTCATTATCATACATTACCATGCCCAAAAACAAAGGAAAATAAAAATTAAACCAAGGATAAAATTAAACAAAAACATATCCATTTCCTTTATAGTTTCTGGAATGGTAACTTGCGCGTAGCAGAGTGACGCTCTTTTCGGCTCTTGTTTCACCAGTCGTGCTGCAGTGCAGGCGTATTTTGGACGGGCGAAAGCTTGTTTATGTTGGTATTGTTGTAGCCGTCATCTTTGCTGCTCCTCGCAGGCTACTGGAATGGGGAATACAGGAAGAGGTTTGCTGCGATTAGCAAAATGCTTTCAAAAAGAGTGTTTAACAAGAAACTGACACTGAACTAACGTCAGTATAACAGGGTAGTAGCAAGGTATATTTTTTTCAAACTGATCCCGTTTTTTGACTCAATTTTTTGATCCCTGATCCCAAAATTGCTGTAAATTTTGATCCCTGATCCCGTAAAAATACTTGATCCCACGAGTTTCCCTATATAATTTTGCCTCTCTCAGGACAAGAGAAACAATTTATTGTATCGTTTATTTGTTTACACACATACCCAAAGCATAAGGCGTCTACCTAAAGTAACTAGATCTCCCAGATTCCTATTTTCTTGCTTATCTCCCGTGGTAGAACTTGATGTTTCACAATAACAGCTTGAATCAGGACACCCACACAACTTATTTTAGATCTATAACACATTTACTGTACAAAGAATCGAGTCAAACGGATATCATACTGCTTGGAACTCTTACTTAAAGACACCAGTTTACTAGGTCTATTCCGCTATTCCTTCGTTCCTCTTCATTCTTGTTATGCTCACCTTGTTAATTGACGAGAATAGGTAATGTCTCATCTTGATGAGTACGTTGATGCAATATTTTGCCTGAGACACTCAGTCAATTAAATAGAAACTTTACATTCTAAAGAAATGGAGTAGTTTTCACATGCGTCGAATAAGTTTATATTCTTATTAAAATTTTATATACAAGTAGAAAGCGCGAGTAATTTTAAAATTTCATTCCTGCGAAAAAACCAAGTCAGCATTTTTAAATGTTGAAAGACAATTCAAGTCAATATTTCTGAACATTTCAAGTCGGCATTTCAGATCATATATCTTGTTACTCTCCTGCCCGATCTGCTACAATCAGCTTCAAAGTGAGTCCGTTGGTCATCTTCTTCTTCACCGTTGTCATCACCTGCTCCTTCCTCATCAGTGCTTTCTGAGTCAGTTTCTTTGGACCCGTTAGCCATATTTTTAAGACGCTGCTACTCACTTTTGCTGAGGAGGTACCTCTCACCATCCAGGTCAACCGATGCAATATATCTAGAATACACTGAGGTGGGTTCTTGTCATCCTAAATACCAACGACTGTACACAAGAGGATCCTCCTCTGACGGTTCTAGCCAGTTTAGTTACACGTTACTCTCAAGGAACCCATCACTGCTGTCATGAAGGTCCTCACGAAGGATGACAAGGAAAAAGGGCTCCAAATAACGACTCCAATTGTGTTTCAAGGCAACCACATCTCACTTTGAAAACAACACTGGACGAGTTTCAACTAGGGGGGCTTCCGCTTGTCCCTGGTCCGATCTCTGAAGCTCCTCAATCAGGTCAGGCACATTGTCTGTTTGAGGGGAAATGATTCGTCGAATCATGCTTAGAGCCAGAGGCAGAGTATCAGGCCTTTCCTTCGTTTTGCTTCTGACTCTTTGCTGCCGAACACCTTGCTTAAATTCCTTGGCAAAGAGTCGCAACTCTCTTGCTTTTGCTTGCAAAACGTCTTTGTTTTTAGCACTGTCTTCTTGCCTGAGACTTTCTTTCAGTTAACATTTCAGGGTAGTAGCAAGGTATATTTTTTTCAAACTGATCCCGTTTTTTGACCTAATTTTTTTATCCCTGATCCCAAAATTGCTGTAAATTTTTATCCCTGATCCCGTAAAAATAATTGATCCCACGAGTTTCCCTATATAATTTTGCGTAAAATGGGGTTGACAGGGCTACACAACTCCCCAGCGCGTGTTTAAAATAGCCTTTTTCATAGTTTGGCTCTCACAAGTATGTCTTTGAGTGCCTCCCTCTTTTGGGGGGCGGATTTTTGTAGATTTCACTTAGTAATGGTTGTTGTTCTATTAAATGCTAGTTTTTCATGAGAATTTGCTTTAGGTCAAGCACTGATGGTTTGTATTGTGTGACAAAAGGCAATATTGTGTTAACGAGATCCTCTGGGTAACCTCTCTGTAGCAGATGTGATTTGAAGTTTGTAATTTTCTCTTCAAACATTATTTTAGAAGAGTTTGTTCTGAGAAGTCTTAGGGCCTCTTCTTTAATGAAGCCTTTTTTTCTTTCCTTGAGGGGCAGGATTTAAAATGTGTATATTGAAATGTCTCAGTTGGTTTAAAATGAGTCCGCAAATCAAGGGTTGCGTCTCTTTCGAATCTTGCACCTTTGTAGATGTAGGTGTCCAGGAATGTTGTCTCCTTATCGGAAATTGCAGCCGTAAATTTGATCGCTGGATGATGATTGTTCGCATGTTCAATGAACTGTTCTATTCTGTCTCTGTTTATAGTTCAGAGCGAGAATATGTCGTCTATAAAACGTTTCCAAACGAGCGGTTTTAGTTCACTTTGGCTAAGTATTTCGGCCTCTACCTAATTCATGAATATAATTAGAAAAGACAACTGCCATTTTGGTGCTCATGGCTGTACCATGTGTTTGAAGGTAGTTTTTTTCCATAAAACTGGAATGAGTTTTCTTAAAGAACTAGCCTTAGCGCTTGTTCTAGTAGTTGTGTAGGGATAGGAGGTTTGTTTATGTAGAATGTTTCATATGCTCTGCATACCGTGTGTATTCCCTCCTCTTAAAGTATATTTATATAAAGGCTCGTTACGTCCATTGAAACAAGTATGACGTCCTCTGGGACTTTCGTATTTTCTCTGTAGTTAATGAAGTCGGTAATATCTTTAGGATACGACTTTTGTTGTTGTACTATAGTCTGAAGAAGTTTGTCGACGAATGATGATAATCTCTCTGTTGGGCCATCACACCCTGGTACTATCGGTCTGCGGACCGGGGTCGGCTTGTGTATGTTAGTAAGGGTGAAAAATTCTGGAATTCGAGGTGGATTTGGTGTTTGACAAAGCCAAATGTAATTGCTGTATCTATCTTCTTTCGCGAGATCATAATTGCCTTTCTCGAGGGCCTGCTTTAAACCCGAGAGACCCCATGGACTAAAACGACTGGGAGCAAACGAACCCCCTAATAGATTAGGGAGCATTCAAAATTTTGCCGTTCTTCCCCTCAATTGCTGTTGCATTCAGAGAAGTTTTGGCTCCTTAAGATACGAGAATTCTGAGCTACTTATCTTTATGTTTCTGTTTTCTGCGAATGTAGGAAAAATTCTAATTCTAGGCAAATTGAAGCGTTTTTTAATTGGCAATAGTTTTGCCAGCAAAGGATTATTAATTTATAAATTTTTAAAAAATATACTCCAACACTTGATTGCGAAGTGATATTAAATCATCTATTCTTGTTGGATCGCTTGATTAACTGTACGATTTATTTCTTCCTGGCCCCGTTTGTATTTCAGAAGCGAACGGAGGACTGTCTCTCATGGTTTGCAATGGCCTTCTCTTTAGGCCAAGGGTCATCAGCGTGGCCATGGGAGGCCTGACAATCAAAAAGGCTTATGACAGGATTTGTCTTGAAGATTTCCGCCAAACGTGTTTGGGGCGCGTAGTTGGGGTTTGAGGGAGGAGAGGGTCCATTGACTTTCTGATATTTTATGGTTCAAAATTCAATTTCGGATGATTTGGGTGTCATCCAGGGTGTAATGAGTTGAGAAAATACAACCCCATGATCCAGCTTTCTAAAATGTCCAGGAATTGTATCAATCCATTTAAAGAACAAAACTGGGACATAATGACAACACGTATAGGAGGAGACATTTCTCATTGATGAATTCAAGGAGAGAGGAGCCTCGCGCTCTATTTGTTACTTTTTACCTCGTCAATAGAGAAAAAAAAGCCTTCGATCGAAAACATTACTCGAGTAAAGGTTTACATTTCGAGTTTCATTTAAGCGAGGTTCATTTGTTTTTATTCCGGGTTTTACTTTTTATTTGTTTTATTTATATCCCTGTCATACGCTGTTACCATATTCTGTCCTCTATTGTTAAAAAAAGGACTCATCGTTCTTCGTTTTAGTCCAAGGGGTCTTCATTTTAGTCCATGGGGTCTTCGTTTTAGTCCAAGGGGTCTTCGTTTTAGTCCATAGGGTCTTTGTTTTAGTCCATGGGGTCTTAGGTCTTCGTTTTTGGATCTTCGTTTTAGAAACACCCGACCTCCTCGAAATTTGTTGGTAGGGTGACCAGGAGCGTGATTTAGAAAGTTAATAGCCCGGGGGGTACTCGATATATCTTCGGGTGGGGAGGTGCGGCCCGACCCCTCATACCTTGACCCTGTTTAAGACAAAAATCGCTGATTTTCCTACCCTGTTTAAGACAGAATTCCGATTTTTGATACCCTGTTTAGGACGTTTAACCCGAAACCAGAAAAAAAGGTTTTGCTCTAGTTTAGTTCGTAGAACAGACGCGCAGGTCGCAGGCTGTTTATCGTCCAAGAAAAGATATCGTGTTTAAGACAAAAATTGATAAAATCGATACCCTGATTAAGAAAAGAAATGATAAAATCGATACCCTGTTTAAGACAAAAATCCCGAAAAACATACCCTGGCTGGCCGCACGTCCCCATTAAGCCCTTGTAAGGAAGTACCCCCCCCGGGGTTAATAGTTCGCGAAAATAAATTTAGCGAAAAATTCTGCAGAATTCAGCAAGTACCAAAGCGGGAAGTCGAAATTAAAATCCCTTTACCTTCGAAGTGAGTGATCATCCTTCTTTTCCTTTTCCCCATGGTTTGTCAACGAAATACACACGAATATAGCGAACAAGTTGCCACAATGTTCTCGACGGCTGAAGACGGTGAGACAAAAGGTCAACATCTATAAATGGACCAACGTGATCACCATGTGTGCCATGTTACAAATGATGTCATCACGGGCACAGACCAGACAACAGAGAAAAATTATGAAATCGAATGCCGGAAAATCAAAAATTATCAACGACTGCGTGACAAGCCAGAACTGAGGATATCTCTAATAACATGTAATAAGCTGTTCTAGATGCAAAAAAAAGAAAAATCCAAACTCCAAATTTTTTGTGATTTTAATCATTATCACACTCAGCTATCAGTCTGATCCCTGATTCTATGAAAAACGGCGCTGATCCCGATCCCAAGGCCGCGATCCCTGATCCTAAGGCTGTGATCCCTGATCCCACCCTCTTGGAGACCTTTGATCCCTGATCCCATATACCTTGCTACTACCCTGAACATTTCATTTCTACTGTGAACTGTTATTGAAGAATTTAAAGTAGAACTTCCATAACTCTAACTCGCTTGACTCTAAATCCGCTTTAACTCGAACTAAATTTAATTTGCCTTCGGTCCATATTTCAGTAATTTTTACCCTGGAATTCCCTCTAGTTCCCCTGCTGGTTCGAAATGTTTTTTTAGCCTCCCTTAGGAGTTTGAGTTTGCTGTGTGGTTCGCCAGTATGGCAGTACGTTAACATCGTCATTTCGAAGCAAGTCGTAATCGCCGCAGTATTCACCTGCATTTAAAAAATCTGTATAGTTTATTCTTTGAAGAAAGGGTACTGTTTAATGATAGGTCAAAGAGATAATGCATCACTCCCGATGCGATCAATTCATGATCAATTGTTAGGATGTGTTCTCAGTATGAACTATGCCAGAGTATGCACTAGAGCTATGGTCGGTCTCTTCAGAAATTCTCGAGCGATCCTCTGCGTACTTGTGTCTTAATGTACTAACCTACTTGATGACCTCCTCGAACTTCGTTGGTAGGGTGACCAGGAGCGTGATCTAGAAAGTTAATAGTTTGTGACATTAAATTTGGCGAAAAATGCTGCAGATTTCAGCAAGTACCAAAGCGGTAAGTCAAAATTAAAATCACTTTACCTTCGACGTGAGCGATCGTCCTTCTTTTTCTTTTCCCCCATGGTTTGTCAGCGAAGTACACAAATATAACGAACAAGTTGCCACAATGTTCTCGACGGCCGAAAACGGTGAGACAAAAGGTCAACATCTATAAATGGACCAAAGTGATCACCATGTGTGCCATGTTACAAATGATGTTATCAAGGACACAAACGGGACAACAGAGAATGGCGCAAATCGAAAATTATCAACGACTGCGTGACAAACCAGAACTGAGGATAACGCTAATAACTTGTAATAAGCCGTTCTAGATGCAAAAAAAAATCCCAAACTCCAAATTTTTTGTGATTTTAATAATTATCACACTCAGCTATCAGTCTGATCCCTGATTCTATGAAAAACGGTGCTGATCCCGATCCCAAGGCTGTGATCCCTGATCCTACCCTCTTACAGACCTTTGATCCCTGATTCCATATACCTTGCTACTACCCTGGTATAACGCTCAATCAAAGTAAACACACAGTGATCACAGTGATTTAATTTTAACAAAACTGTGGAGTTAATTGACAAGAGGACAAAGAATGTGACTGTTGGTATAACTGAAACGTGACAGAGTGAGAATCAATATTAATAATAACCTAGAAAATACTATAGTATAAATAGTTTCACCACATTCTGGTAAAAGTCAAAATTGCGTTATGCACGCTTACGCCAATTTAGAAACGAGAAGGGGACTGGTGCCGAAATTGTCCCGCAATTGTTTCAGGGATCGCACCGGGTAGTTATTAGGGAGCTTTAGCAGGCGTCTTGCACGTCAACCGGAAGTGAGAACTTTGCCTTGACGCTATAAAATTTGAATTACTTAGTTTCTTTATACTTGTAGAGACGATTTAACTGAAAATGTAGGAAAGACTACTGCTCAGGAATGTAAAAAGTCCACTTCCGGTTGAAGTGCATCGCAAATAAAGCGCCTTTGCTTAAGTTCTCTATTGGCCCATCTTTTTCTCTGTCCCAAGTAACAGTCCCAGAAGTATTTGCGAAAGTTAACTCGACCCAGTTTCCTTCTGGTTTTAAAGTGCCGATGTCACAATGATATTGGCATCCCCAAGTTTTGGTCACCCCCATTCCCAAAACCATGGTGATATGGGCATCCCCTGTAACCCTAACCCAAATCGCAAAGGTAACATGAGAAGGGGATGCCCATATCCCTAGGGATTTGGGAATGGGGATGCCCAAAACGCGGGGATGCCCTTATCACTGTGACGCTGGATTGAAGTTGCACCGCGTCGATCTCAAAAGTGGAGCGTTTCATATCATATACGTTCTGTGCCACACTATGGTGCAGTGTGAACAGATACCCGAACAGTAGCGGAAGTGAATAAGTAGGAGTGAAGGCTGCAACCCACCACTAAGACGGAAGTAAATAGAGTGAAGACTGGGATTTAGTTCACCACAACTTTCTCGGCCAACCGCTCCAGCACGAGCTTCAGGTTTAATGTGTGTTAACGACTCGTTCCAGTTCAGCTCTGCCATCATGCTGTTCATACTATACCGGATAGCCTTTGGTGTTGGCACAAAAAGCCATCCGGTATATTGTGAACACAGCCTTAATCAAGTTGCGTTAAGTTGTTAAATAAGAGGACAGTATTGCTAGGGCCGCTATGTGATCATTGACTTTACAGTTATTATTCCCCACTGCTTTACAGAATTTACATAACTATTCCGCTTTTTAGCATTGAGAAGAACGGAAAATTAAAACTGGTATTTGACCCTTATGCACCTATCAATGTAATGCCGGCGGGGGGGGAGGCAGGGCATAGGGTGGGGATTTGACTTTTTTCAAAAAATTTCAATCAAATTCCCTGCCCACGGGCAAAGCATTCCAGTCAAATGCAACCAAATTTCCCCACCCCAGGCTGCACATTGCTGTCAATCCCAAGGCTGGACCCAAGAGAGGCAGAATAAAAATATCTCCAAATAAAACTCTGCAGTCTTTTTATTATATAAACGTTGCTGCATCACCAAAGATACATGTTCCTGTTACAACTGCAATTATACGTTTTAATCATAATCCGTGTTACACTGCGTAGAATGCATAAAGCTTTAGGAGAAAGCTCACATTTTGTAAGTCTAAATATATCGTTCTTAGTAAAGGGTACAAAGAAAGTCACTTTTATAAGTTTACAGTGATTGTGGCGAACAAGCCATACACTAATCAATTGTAGTTGCAAAAATCGACTTGGTTTCTCTTTACTTCCGTTTACTTTGATATCACAGTATATTAAGAGGTTCAACTGATCAAAAACACGCTAAAACAAATGAAATTTGAAGACAAAACAGTGAAATCCACGCTTACTCTCGTTAATTGCCTCCATGATTTTCCAGATTTTCCAGACCGTGCGCGCATGCGTGAAGCGTGGAAGGGGGAACATATGTTCGGTCTCAGTCTTTTTCGTCCGAGTCGGCAGTCAAATATCCCCTCCCCCGGGAGAACAAGATCAGTTAAATCAAATCCCCACCCCATGCCCTGCCCCCTCCCCCCCCCCCCCCCCCCCGCCGGCTTAACATTGATAGGTGCATTAGACTGGCCAGAATTGTTTGAGTCTTTTGAGGATTTAGACTTGAAGTTTACTGTAACACCAGAACACGAGGCACTTGCCACGCCATCCGTATGAGCAAAAGACAGAGTACTTGTAACAATTCTTGCTGTTGCAGTGTATGTGACCCCAGCGCGGATCGAAATCACTTGGGAAAAATGCACCTCAAATGTCTTAACACTGGAACTGGTAGCATAGGACCCAGTCTTTTCAGCGATCAAGTTGCCTCCACGGTACAAACGAAAGGTGACCCGGAAACTAGTTGAACCGCTGCTGACTCCCCACAGACGGTACCCTGACAAAATGTCGTCACCATTTGTCTGGAAATCGATTGCGTCGACGTTTCCACTGCCACTAGGATCAGAAGAGTATCCCCAGCCTCCCCACTGCGGACTACTGGACCGGCTACGCCAGCAGTCACAGTTAGCTAGGAGGAAAAACAATTATCAATTATTAAACAATTATCACGTGCCTAACTATTCCTAATGTTCTTTTGTTTGTTTGTCGGTGTTGTTGTTGTTGTTTTTCGATAGCTGAACGAAAGAAAGGGTAGACAGACTCGGGTTTTTCAGCCTTAAGTTATCATTTTTTGTACGTTTTCTAAATTACTCTACCAACGTCTCTTGAATCTACTTACAGGGAGTGAAGGATCACTATATCCTTGCTTTAGAAACCAGATCGTTGTTGCCCGAACAAATCTTTTATGGCTCGTATTGAAGAAATTTTATGCTTCCTCATTGTTGACACGCTCTGGTACATACTTTGCAAGATGGATGTCTGCTGATTCAGCCTTGTAGCATCGATTTATGGTAGAAGACATTCTCTGCTACAAACCTTATAAGTTAACTTAATTAGAACTAAAGAAACAAGGGGCATACAGAGGCTTTAATTTGCCGGTGCACAGGTGTGACTGCAGGTGTAAGTGCACTTTTTTAAGGGTGCAGTGTGCGATGACGTCATTTTCATGTCACATTCTTTTAGATCAAAGTGTAACAATTTTTCAGAATTCCTCTCTTTATTTTTCCGTACGTTTAATTAAGCTTTGTTGATTGTAGTTTATTTTATGTGTCTGTTTAGTTTCTTTGCGTGAGTTTAGGTGTTTAGTTCCTTGTGTCATTTTTCGTGCTTTCTTTAGCGTCTCTTTGTATCTTTTTCTTCTAAATTGGAGTCTTTTCTTAACTTTTGCTTTCTGTACATTCAACCATGATTCAACCGTATTTTCCACCGCTGCAGTTCCTCAGTACAATGTTCAGTTTTCCTTTGATCTGCGTTAAGCGCAGTTCTCTTCAGTGCTTTTCTACCTTTCTTCGCTTTTGACGCAGTCCGCTAACGCAGCAGTTTTCCTTGGCCGTAACAATGTGTGTTTCATAGTGCTTGCTTTGTCGCAGTTTTGTTGTTGCTTTTTTTTATCAGGCAAATTTTAGCCACGCACCTCACTGAATCAAATAAAATAATCTTCATTTGTTCAGTGGATTTAGTTTGTGGTGTTGGTTTTTCTGGCCACGAGAGTTCTTCACTCGGCAGTTTAATATTCCTTCACACGGCCCTATACAAAAATTTATCTTTAAAAAAATATAACTGGTATCGATACGCTCAAACATTGCCAAAGCTTAGGTCCAAGGATTTTATAAGATACCCTAAATGACTGTGTTAAATATGAGGGTTACCCAAAGAATAAATAGAGAGCTTTAGATTCGAGGACGAGGACGACTGTACGAGTATGAGATTTGACTCTGAGTCAGTTTTTTCACGTATTCTCAATATACAGACTTCCCGGAAAGCTTCACCTTACCATTTTTCACTAGAAAAGTTAGAACTGTTATCTTAAGTGAAGGAGGTTACGCACTCTCTCGATCGCAGATGATCAAACTTGTAACATTTGATATCATCTTGTTTCCGCCACTTTGATATTCGCCCTAAAACTCGTAGTAGAGTGACGACGGCTACCACGTTTTCCCGCCAAAATGAAGCTGGTTCACCTGCGAGTACTACTTAGTTCTGATCTCGTATTCGTAGTGTTGTACTCGTCTTAGAATCTAAAGGTCTCTATTAAGACAAGGACGACTACTAGAACAAGTTTTGCGTACGCGTGCAAACTAACGTCATTTTGGCGGGAAAAAGTGATAGCCATCGTCATTCTACTTTGAGTTTATGCAAGAACGTCGTAGTGGCGAAAACAAGTTATCAAATGTTAGAAATTTTATCAGTTATCTCGATCGGGAGAGGGCTTCACCTCCTTCAAAGGAAATAAGCGAACTAAGTTTTGTGATGAAAAGCGTACAATTTGATGCTTCTCTGGGTGTTATTTTTTAGAGAATAGGTGAGAACACTTTAAATTAAATGTCGTCCTCGTCCTCGAATCAAAAGCTCTGAGCAGACTCTAATACTGCACATTTTGAGGCGTCAGAAACGATGCGCGGGAAGAGAGTGAAGGGTAAGCGTTAACTTGCTTACAATGCTGAGTAGATAACAAGAAAAACCTTGAAAATCGGGTCATTACTCAGTAGTGTTCTCCTCTCTCGAGATACGACTCTATAAACCAAACGACCGAGCGTTTTAGCACAAAAACTTGAGAAATCTATTTAAGCCATCCTGTTTACCTTTTAGAGTTAGAGTTTAGTTTCTCCAGGTATTAAAGTGTGAGACAAAAATGACGTCATTAGAAACAATACCTCACACCCGCACCTGCAGGTCAAAAATGACGTCATCGGATACTACCCCTAAACACCTGCAACTGCAGTTGTAAGCGTAGACATTTAAGTCTAATTTGTCTGTCTAAACATGGCGAAGTGCTAATCTTTCAGCTTTAAAATGTTTTATCATGATATATGAGGTCGGCGTAACGTGCTATATACAAACCTTGTGGTTTTTGCACAACCAAGTTCATGGTGGCCTTTTCTGATCCCATGCTATTCGTTGCTACGCATAGGTACAAACCGCTGTCCACTGGTTGTAAATTCCTGATAGTTAGGTTACCTTTCTTAACTTCGGTCTTTCCAGCAGGTAAAGGGGAAACAAGTCTGATCCAGGTCAACTTAGGAGATGGATACCCTTCTGCCTGGCAAGTTTCTTGTATTGTGGCGGATTCCATTTTTGAGACCAGTGATGAGGGTTTTCTGGTAAAGATCGGAAGACCTAAGGGACGAAAAATCAATATGATGTCTCTTGAATAAGCTATAGTTTATTTATTTTTACTGGTCTTCCAAACTATCAAAATTAGCGGCATTCACTTAAAAAGAAATATCTATCTGAGTTTTCTCGCGTCCAGTACACACCACATGCGTAAGTCGTGAAAATGACATTCAAGTAGTGCAACTCGTACGAGTAATGGTACGATATATGCCAGCTCACTAGTTTCACGCCTCGTACGCGTCTGACAAATTGAACTAAAGTACCATAAAAAAGGGGCGGGGATACTCGTTGTTTGGTTTGGGTATGTAAAGTGAAGATTCTGGTATCATCCAGTGTGTTTAGAACGGAACGTCAAAATTTTTATATATACAGGGTGTAGCTCAGGGTCGTGTATTAAGAAATACCGTAAATCCGAGGTCTATAAGCCACCCTCTCTAATAAGCCCTCCTTCCTTTTCAGGGGAAGAAAGTTAATAAGCCCGTCTTTCTTTTTAAGCCCCTTCTCCCTTATTATTGTTCACTAATAAATTATAGATTGTTTTAATCAAAGGTGTAGAAAGCCAGGAGCCGACAAATCGGTTCCTGAGGAAAAATGATGAGTAGAGAAGCGGGAGGGGAAAAAAACCGCAAATCATTCAATGACAGCACCTTCATTGCAAACAGGTCTTCCTAAAATCTATTATTTCACTGGCTGACTTGACAAATAAAGCTTGAACTAAGCTCTGATGGATCTCCTACGAGAGTTTAATTCTAGCCGTTGTTTACGATCATCACGCATCCTTTTAACACACACACTCACCCTTTTTTATTATGACAGCGCCCTCCTGGACTTCATGTCCCCTCGACAGCAATGTAGCGGGACCATATTGTAAAACACGCTTAATAAGATAAGCAAAAAGTCAGGAAACGTGGCCAACCCCTGACTTTGGTAAGGTAATCAGCGGCCTTGCAAAAGGGTTTTCAATTTTCAATGTAGTAAAGCTTATTGTTCTTCTTACCTCGAACCTTCAAATTACCAGACGCCTCAGACGATCCAAGAATGTTTCTTGCCGCACATTTGTACGGCCCAGCGTCGCTGTAATTCAGATTCCTGACGATCAGCTCTCCTTTTGTAACCAAGTACTTTGCTCCAGACATAAGTTTTATGCCTTTGAATCGCCACTCAACAGTAGGAGTAGGGTTCCCTCCAACCGTACAATAAATCGCCGTATTTCCTCCTTCATCTCTAGTGTGATTTGCAGGTAATACCGTCACTTGTGGAGCAGATATCGATTCTCCAGGCCTCCCAGGTAGTCCTGACATTCCTGTATCGCCCTTCTCTCCCTTTTCTCCCCTTCCCGGAAGTCCAGCCATTCCCGATTTTCCAGGTGGACCAAAGCTGCCTGGGTTACCTTTTTTTCCTCTAGGTCCCCTCCTCCCACGTGGTCCTCGTATTCCAATGGGACCAGGAAGTCTGGGGGCCCTGCAGGGCATACCCTCTCTGGTGACTTACAGTACTTGGTGGACATAAGTTGTTTAAACTGTGTGGTGATTTCTTGACGCACGTCATGCATACTGATGGTTGCTGAAGTCACGTTCGAAACCTGTCTCCGGTTTCTTGACTTTGCGCTTGTTCTTGAATCATTTGACTTATCTAATAAAACAAAGGGAAAAGAAAACTAAGTGCTGGGAAAATTTCCGCTGATATGATTGAGTCTTCGTCGGCATGAAATACCACCGTCTTGTTTTCTTTAACGTTTGTAGCCCAACTACCACTTGAAAGCTTTAATTTTTCAAAATTTCAAATTTGAGTGTAAAATTCATGACTTGACTGGATCTGATTTTCACAAAGCCTTTGGAAATCTCGCTAAAATTTCACTGCACATTATTCGAGGACGAGTTTGAAGGATCAATTTAAGAGCAAGTGATTTTCTTATGTAGCGGCTGAGGATATAAGTTCTTCATTCCCCATTTTTGATTCAAAGTATAGACCTCTTTTATAATTGCGGCCTATTAATACATTCTTTTATCTGTATGATAATTAGTCTTTCTGGACTCTTTTGAAAGTAAGAATTCTTTTGTATTTTGGACATGCTAACGAGGTCAGAAAAGCTAATTATCATACATATAAAAGAACATATAGAGGCCGCATAAAAACTACATCCGAGACCGAGTGGTTGATTTTCCATAATCTCACACGTGAGTTTATCGATGAAGTAATTTCGGTCATTTCCCTTTATTCTTTTATCGATGTCTTTTTGTCTATATAATAAAAAGAACATTACACGGCAACTTGAAGATATGAATTTTATTTTCTCGTGGCAAAAACAATATTTGACTCACTCGCTGCGCTCGTTCGTATAATATTGTTTTGCCGCTCGAAAATAAAATTCATAACTTCGCGCCACCGTGTAATATCCTCTATATAATTAACCTTTCCTGTCACGTCTTGTCAAAGAATCAAATTGGATCAAAAGAAAAACAAATTCAACAAAAAAAGTTTGATCTTGAAAAGATTTGACCTATCCTTTCAAAAATCAATTCGCTGACATCCGCAAAACCCGAAGATACGAAAAAAAAAAATGAATCGGAGCAAAGTTTAGCTGTTCAGAGTAAAAAAAACACTGGATGCATGGCTTTCCTTTTTACGTAAAAGGTACAAAAAGCATCCTTTCAGACTTTCCAAACTGATTTGAGATTTGTTGAACAACGTTTTTGGCCTAGTTACAAGGTTTTTCAGTTCTTCATTGGAGGATACTTCATTATTTTTAATAAATTGTCTGCTGCATGAACTTTTCTTTTACCCTTTCTGTATACTGTTGAGGACTTATTCGCATGCAATTATCTCCTTCAATTGCAATATACAAAGCAATATATAAAGCTAAGCCTGTGGAGCTTTATAGCTTTATACTGTCTGCTCATAATATCCTAAAAATATGCATCTATTCATCAATGATTTGAACTAACAAGAAAAGCAAACAATTTTGAGACTCCAACATAGGGTTTTTCAACTTACCCACATGATATGATAAGCTCCCTGGGATACTTCAGGAAAACAGGAAAATGTCGGTGGGGCCGTGTGCGACATACCGCAGAACTAGAACATGACTCGTTTTCAGAGCAAATTATGTGACTGTCCGTCTTCCTTCTGAAACACAGTTCTCAAGAGACGCATCGTAAAAAAGCATACCTTATTGCAGGTCCTGGTTCCAGCAAGCACAAAATTTTACCCCTTTTTAATTTCAGTGCAAATTAAAGCTAGGAGCTAAAAACTCATTCCCGTTGCTCCGCACATACTTGGCTTCAGTAGTACAAGAAGTATCTCCCAAAAATAACGTACTGAGCTTACTATTATAAAAAAAATGGGGGAAATGTTTTGTACAGTCGTGATCCTAACCTGAGGTATCGCTGAACTTCCTTTCTCTCTGAATTTTCTCTAAGAGATATCTCACAGAATCTTCTTTTGGCCTAGGAGTCGCTCTTTCACAGTTTTCCGTAGTGCTGCCGCTATCAACAAGAACCACTGCATGGAGACATGCTGATGCACGTTTCCAATGCTATCAGTCGCTCGTTCGTTGTTTCATTCTTCACCCAGAGACATCCACAAGCAAAAAGGAGCACCACCGAAAGAAAAAACGGCCTAATTGAAGGGAGAAAATCAACGAATCGATGGGACTTCGAAGAGTTCAAGGCTGACGCCATTTTCATGCATTTTTCAGTGTGACTTCACGATCGTTTGTTGAGTGTCAAGACACACAGGAAGACGAAAGTCAGTGGAAGGTTGCCAGAATAATTAAATTCCAGCCCAGATAAACAGGGGTATAAATTACTTGGATATGTTTGTTACACAAGAAAGCATTTTACAATCCCTCAATTCACGGATTTCCTCCGGTCCTAGTGTCATATCGAGATGCACACGGAATTATTCTGCCAGTTCCTCTTTCACAATCCCCATCTTTGGGTTATTTTTTATTGTCGTTTGAAAGGAAACAAACTCTTCTTATTCGTCTTTCATAACCTTTTAACACATACGCTTAGTATTCCACAAGGTCAATAACAAATACCCCTTATGCATGTTTACACAGAGGGGCAAATTTTACACAACGAGCAAATTTCACACAAGCCCAACCAATTTAGTGCAAGTTCTCGACGCTTTACATAAATAAAAGGGATAAAAAGAATACTAGGTGCTATCAGTGCGGCAAGCTTTCTGAAAACTTTTCCCAATTTCAGATCAAAATACTTCATTTTACTCGCAGAACAAATTCCCTACTTTAGAAACTGTAGGAGGAATGGGTGCAAGTGATTTCTGGGATCTTTTTTTGTGGACACGCGATAATTACGATTTAACGCTTCTCCTCCTTCAAAGGTCCCAGAAATCGTTGCGCCGAAAGCTTGTATTCATTTCCTTTATAGTTTCTGGAATGGTAACTTGCGCGGAACAGACGCTTTCTTCGGCTCTTGTTTCACCAGTCGTGCTGCAGTCCAGGCGTATTTTGGACGAGCGAACGCTTGTTTATGTTGGTATTGTAGTCGTCGTCATCTTTGCTGCTCCCTGCAGGCTACTGGAATGGGGAATACAGGAAGAGGTTTGCTGCGATTAGCAAAATGCTTTCAAAAAGAGTGTTTAACAAGAAACTGACACTGAACTAACGTCAGTATAACGCTCAATCAAAGCAGACACACAGTGATCGCAGTGATTTAATTTTAACAAAACTGTGGAGTTAATTGACAAGAGGACAAAGAATGTGACTGTTGGTATAACAGAAACGTGACAGAGTGAGAATCAATATCAATAATAACTTAGAAAATACTATGGATAGTATAAATAGTTTCACCACATACTGGTAAAAGTCAACCTTGCGTTACACGTGTTGTCACGCTCACGCCAATTTAGAAACGAGAAGGAAACTGGTGCCGAAATTGTCCCGCAATTGTTTCAGGGATCGCACGGGACGGTTAATAGGGAGCTTAAGCAGGCGTTTTGCACGTCAGCCGGAAGTGAGGACTACGCCTTGACGTTATAAAATTTGAATTACTTAGTTTCTTTATACTTGTAGACTGAGACGATTTAACTGAAAATGTAGGCAAGACTACTGCTCAGGAAAAAGTCTACTTCTGGTTGACGTGTGTCGCTCAAAAGCGCCTTTGCTTGAGTTCTCTAATTGGCCAATCTCTTTCTCTGTCCAAAGAAACACTCCCAGAAGTCTTTGCGAAAGTTAACTCGACCCAGTTTCCTTCTGGTTTCTAAGGTGCCGATGTCACAGTGATTTGGGCATCCCCATGTTTGGGCATCCCCATTCCCAAAACCCTAGTGATATGGGCATCCCCTGTCACCCTAACCCAAATCGCAAAGGTAATATGAGAAGGGGATGCCCATAGCACTAGGGTTTTAGGAATGGCGATGCCCAAAACGCGGGGATCCTCATATCATATCACTGTGACACCGGATTGCTACCACAGAAAGGAAAGCGTAACTTAAACGGAGAACAACCATGTACCGTAACTGTAATTAACGAGGTGTACTCCTCCAAATGTTGTCCTGCAACTTTTCATTTATCTATGTGGTTAGCCTAAAATCTTCCCCTTTCCCACTGGAATTATTTAAAACATATTAACAACTTCTGCACTAATGTGTTGTTAGAGTCTTAACCTCGTTTCAGAATACTCCAAATTTCTTGCAATTTGGACTCAAATGTAGAAAGGACAATTTTAGTTATTTTTTCTCTTTCAACTACTTTTACGCCTTCAGCTTACAATTTACAATTTAATTTTGAAAACAAATTAACAAAAGAAACTACACGCCCATCGCCTAACTTTCTGACTGGGATTTGACTGCAGCGTTAATCAAACAGCTATTAACTAAACACAAGAACAATCCTTAAGTGTACTTTCGGCGCTACTTAGTGTTGATTAAATTGCACACCCGCCCAACCCTCCACTGAGTAGACAGTCGATAGTAAAGCGTAACAATGAAAACACTGAATTTCTATCTTTCCTTGCTATAACGGATTACGCCGAATTGCAAAATCTGAAGCATTGTGGATTTCTGCAGATTGGACTAAAGGAATGTTCCCGGATGAGGATGGTGTCAAGCAAAAACTATAATTTACTCGAGTTAATGGCATAATCCGTCATAAACGTAACGTGCTGCATAATTTTTTATACCGTCGAACCTCTCCACAACGTCTACCCCGGGGAAAAAGTAACAGGACGTGTTATGACCAGTCAGGTGAGTGTGAGGTTTTTTAAGTATGAAAAGAAACTATTTTTCGGGAGAAAGTGTAGAACACTTAAGTTTAAAAAAAGGCTTACTCCAGCATATTAAAAGCGCCAGACACTCAAAATACATCCATAAAACACAAACCAAATATTCAGAACAAATTTGTCAGACAAAATAAAGCGGGTAATGTACAGTCAGTTGGTACGTCTACATCACTTTTTACACTGATGTTTCACTGTTTATATTAGCAGCCGGGAAGGATCTTTGATAATCGCTGCTAACAAGAGCAAGGATAAGCATAAAGGAATACCAACTGAGTTTAATATCCCTTACACAGTAGAGGCTTTCAGATTACAAAGCGGGTACAGGTTTGCCCGGAAACATGTCATGGAATATTAGAAGTTTTATCACTTTGCAATCAGGAGAAAGCTTAAGCTCCTTCAATAAAAATAATCGTAATGACAGTTCTGGTGAAAAAAAAGTTAAATGCAGGTTTCCGAGGCGCCTTTTTTTTCGGAATAAGCGCGTAAAACTTTTAAATCAATCTCGTCCTCTTCTGAAATCTATAGGCCTCTTTTTTGATTGCCCGTAGGATAGAAAATCTCGCCTTTTGAGCAACTGTACCCTGCGGGGGAGGGGAAGGGGGAGAGGAAGAAAATCGCAAAAGGGAAACGGGACCCTCTTCCCAACTCCCCTCCCTTTTACCCCTTCCTCCCAATCCCCACCCCTTTCGACGCCTGCTACGCAGGAGTAAACAACTGGGGCCTGTAGCAGAGAGAACAATGAGGCCATTGTAGAGGTGGCCGTTAGTAGAGAGGAAACCCAGGTTAGAAGAGGTTCGACTGCATCTTTCTGTTACATTAGAGAGAACATTGGGTCTTCCTTAAGTATTGTAGACACCAGCCTTAAGGACGTTCAGGAGAAGGAGACGTGACACTAAATATACGTACACTATAAAAACTATTCTAGAGGTCAAACATTGTTAATTATGGCCTCTTGGTAAAGGTAACTACACTGTATTCTCATCCAACTACTGCTATTCTCTCCAGAGCGTCACAGGATCTCATTTCCATTTCATTTGCTCGAGCCAGTAATTGTTGATCGCGCCAAAACCGCGCCCGAGCTCGGACTTCTTCTCCTTAAAAAAAAAACATATAAACAAAGTAATTAGAAAAATAAAAACAAAAAACAGCCATTAAAACGGATAGGAGTTTTTAAACAGGGACAAAATTCACGCAAGGCTTGATACAAGACAATAATATGTTGTTCTGAAATCACACTCATTATATCCCTTAACCAGCTAAAAATGGAGTCTCCTGTCTTAACTTAGAAGAAGCGCGCTGTGAATCCTTAACTAGATTTTTTAAAGCTTAAGATGAACGAGAGGGTTTGGTGCTAACACTGTGGTTCAATAGACACCATCACTATTATATCATCGTGATCGTGACATACAGTTGAACCTCTACAATGGCCATCTTGGGGACAGAGGAAAGTGGCCATTGTAGAGAGAGAGCCGTTGTAGAGAGTTTGAAACAAGGGTGAATGTATGGACTGTCCGCCAAAAAAATGGCCGTTGTAAGGCCCCTTTAGAACCTTTGAAATTGGTCAATTATGCTGGCCATATCAGAGCTCAAGATAGCTTATTTTCTCTCTCCGTTCCCTACGTTAGGGATCCTTATTAGTCCTTGTTCTTTTTTCTGTTGATTAAACGCGCTTGGGTGGGCTCCTGGCTTGGACCATAAAAAAAAACCTTCCAAAACGTACCAAAAAATCGGCTAATAGGAGGTATTTCTACTATGAGGAAGGTCTCATTCTAAGAAATTGGAGGTCGACCATTTGACGTTTGAGGGGGCCATGGGTGATTTGGTTTGGGTAACAATTTTTTTCCCCAAACCATTGAGGATATAATATAATTTTCCCGACATATACCGATGTAAGCTTTTATTTTACAGCATGATACGCCATGAGATTTATGTATTTTTTTTCAGTGCAGGATATTATATCCCCAGATATTTTCTTGCAAGATATTTTTCCCTCAAAATCAGTCTTCAAGATATATATCCTTCTGAAATCACCCATACCTCCCATCTCAAAAGTCAAACGGTCGGCCCCTTAAGTTAACCATAAGTACGACTTCTGCGGTTTTGAAAAACACCGAAACAATGTCGAGAATGAAAAAAAAAAGAAGCTTGAGTCAAAGCTGGGAGGATTTAAAATTTCAGTTGAAGAATGAGAAACAATTAAAAGTCAATCAGCAATTTTTCGAAAAATTGGATGCATCTAAGTATACAGTGATATTCTCATTAGATTTGAAACCCGTTAATAGGTCACCAATTGGCCAAAAAAATGGCCGTATTTAATAAAGAGTGGCGTATTACCCGGGGGCAGGGTCAAATTTCATGATTTCTTGAACAACAACCGGAATGTAGATATGGCGTACAGTGATAGTGAAAACTACTTGTAACTTTCCTGTAGTACATAAAACACTTTAAAAAATCGGCTATTAAGCAGCCACAAATGCATTTTAAGTGTAATGTAGTCTAACAACAATACAAGAACAGGCTCAACTTACTAAGTCACGGAGATAGACATGTCACAGGCATCTTATTTTTCTAAATTTCTTTCTAGTGGCCGTATCAACGGGGTGAAATTATAGATGATTCTACTGTTTAGGATTTTAAAATGTGGCCGCTGGCCGTATTAACGGGTGACCGCATTAACGAGGGGTTTTTTATATATATAAGGAAACGTATGGCAGTTTTGCCGGGCCAAAAAAGTGGCCGTAGTAACGAGGTGACCGTATTACCGAGGTGGCCGTAAGGCAGGGTCAGTCCACTGTACATATCTTTAGTTTCGCATCTAAATCAACTGTATATTTAAAAACCAACACTAAGGGGCCTAAGGGCCAAGATATTGAAAGCATACCACGAAATATCAAGCAAGATAAATCTATATTTTGCATTTGTTAAGGTGAACCCTAAATGCGGATTTAAGTGATAAATGTACCGTATCGACCACCACTTAATCGAAAAATAATTTACACAAAAAGTAGAAAAATTAAGCGACAGATCTGTCCAGAAGAATAAAGTTTATATGCAAATTTTCACAGCTTTTAGAATATTGGTTTGACGTGAAAAAAATATCATAATGCCTGATGCTTGAGAAGTTGAGAGCAACATGCGCCTTGGCTCCCAAACAAGCTTTGGCAATTCAACCAAAAGAGATTATCTTTGATATGGGAGAGAAGAAGGCTTATTTTAGACTTAAAGATCCAAAAATCAGCTGAAGATTAAAAAGTATAATAACAGTAGTAAACACAGGGCTAATATTTATCTTTGGAGCCGGATTGAAATAAGAAAACGGTGTATTAGAGTACAATTTTATGCCTTAAATCAAAATCAGAGTAAAACAATGAAACAGCATGATATTCACAGATTCGCAAGTAAATAAACTGGTGTTGAATCAAAACCCAGTACGCACAGGTATAATCAATACATCGCTTCTTTAGGCAAAAATATTCAGCCAGACAGGGACTGATTATTAATTTTATTCTGCTGCAAAGAAAAAAATAAAAATATGGAAATGAGTCCTCAAGGATTTTATGAAGTGGAAAAATTATTTCAAATTACAGACACAATCGCCATCATTAATAATTCAAAACGCAAAGGTTTTAAAAATATATTTTATTTTGGTTTGATAAGGGAAACTGAAAAAAAAGAAAAAATCTTAAAATGAACGAAATCGAAAGGCATGTCAGGTGGAGCGAAAGCCTAAAAGAGTTGAACTCACGAGGTATTTGTTAGACACAAATTTTTCACCTGATCTAATCGCCGACTGGATAACTATAAATGCTAATCTCTATACAACGTCACAATATTTCAAAACATTGTTTATAAATAATCCTCGATGTCAGCCACCGCGGTCTCTGTGCAGACTATGAAGCGGTTTCATCTTGTACTCTTGATTACACCCTGCCCAACTCCAACTCCTGAAGCCAACACATTAAAGAACGACGCTGCAGATGGAAAACCCCAAAGAAACTTCACGCTGTTGATTTTTGGCAAGAAAAGGCGACACTAGTGCGTGACAATCTCCCTTTCACGTTCGCCGATGGATTCAAGAATTATTAACCTAAAATATCAGGTTTCGTCTCACGAGCAGTAATCTTTATCCGCTGTTTCTGCGAGGAAAACACAAGCGAACGCTCGAGACATCGCTTTTTTTCAACTCCCTGAGTAAATATCAAGCGAGGAAAACTGATATTTTTTAGTGTCGAGCAGTGGTGATAAAACTAAGGGAAAAAACCGCAAGGATCGCTGGCAAAATATCCGGAATTCGTCTCGACAGAGCTGCGGTCTTGAAGAATTTTAAGCGGATATTATAAACGTTCCTTGGCGAGAGGAGTTAGCAATTTTTTAAGTTGTCCTCTGAGTATCGCTAGGAAAAGAAATTTTCGCAAAAGTCAAAAGGAGTCACATCAAACAGGGGAACGACAAAAATTAACAACAGAAAACAAAATTCGCCGAAGAAATACAACATCCGGCTTCCCTTCGAATTCGGTGAAACGTTGCACTTTCCTGTTCTTCTTGTGACAAGAAACATGGCCGACGGAGTTGCAGTTGTTACTGATAAAGATACAGACATCGAGAGGAAAGTAAAGTGCGTTTTTCTTGGAGACAACGGCACAGGGAAGACATGTTTGTTATTGCAATTGTGTTACAGCTCCAACAATCTGTCGCGCAAGCAAGTGGAATCATTCACAAGCGCTTACATCGCTAACATCGACATCAACGGGAAAATCTATCAACTGGAATTGTGGGACACTGAATCACAAGAGGAGAAAGCTGCAGGAAGACAGGAAAATTATCATGAAACCGATGTGTTCTGTGTATGTTTTTCTCTCGTTGATGTGGAATCGTTTAAAAATGTCGAAAAGAAATGGCGTAAAGAGGTGAGCCAATTCGCACCGAAAGCTCCCATAGTTCTTATAGGAACGAAGCTGGATCTCCGTGACGAGCAGAAAAAGCGCGGGAAAGGTGGAGGCGGCCAGCACCCAGCGGAGGTGGTTACGCAGAAGGAAGCCAAGAAAATGGCACGAAAAATAGGTGCATTGAAGTACATCGAGTGTTCTGCATTAAAACAGCGAGGCTATGTTGATGTATTGAATGAGGCAGTGAGGGCTGTTACTACAAAGGCAACCAAGAAAGGAAAAGGAAAATGCGTCATTTTGTGAAAAATCGAGAGGATGAAAAGAAAACTAAAGGAAGCTTGAGCATGCATCAATTTGCAACTTCAGGATGTTTGAAGCTTTCAACTGAAATGGCGTGCTGAGAAACTTGCTCTAAAGAAACGTGAGTTTTGACAAAATAACAAGGAAATGCATTTCCGTCAGTTTTTGTTTGTTCGCTGAACATTTAAAGAAAAAATCCGAAAAGAAAAAAGGATCCAATATACAGTCGGGATGGAAATTATAGGTTTTGCAGATTAAAATGTGTTTTTCCGTTAATATATCGGTAAGATAAATGACGATTAAATTAATGAGTGCATGACGCCAAGAAATTATTTTTACCGATAAAAGTCAAACAAAAGAAAAACCAATACAGGTGTGAATTAGAAAATAAACGAAAAATGTAACTTGATAGAAAATTTTAATGAAAACATACTGGGGATATAAAATAAAAATAACGATAATTGTAGAAAAGCTGAGTGATTAATAGGTTCAATTAGGAAAGATATAGAATAATAGTAACAACGAAAAATAAAGAAAAACTTTTAAGATTGCAACACCTGCTTGAATTTTTAAGACACGAAATTTCCGGGAAAAGGAACTATTCGAGATTCAAGAACTGAATAGTGCACGCGAAGGAGGGTAATGCTCCTTTTCATGGTAAAAGGACGTTGCTATAACCTGCTACATGCACCTGTAGCTTATCGCCTTAAGTGGTGAACATTACGAACCTCATGGCGGGTTGGAATTTTGCCAAACTTAGCTCAACGAGCCACCCGCGCAGACATTATTCTTACAGTGTAGGTCTTAGTCACGCGCCTGGAAAGAATGCGTGACGAACCCCTAAGGAGGCTAAGGCTTTGTCCATCATCAGTCATATAAAACTGGCGGCATCCCAAACACATGATCAGTCACGATAATCTCAGTGAAAAAGGCGGCTACGCCTGTCGAGATACCTAAACGGTACTTGGAAGTTTGTGAGATCCATTAAAGCGAGCCCACGCACGACAATAAACGGCAATTTCACTGCAGCGATAAACATTAATTTTTTAGCTGAGATAAGACTTATCAACTATGATCAAGCCACAATATAAGTAAAAATGCGTTTGCGAAATACGTTAGACTTTAAATGTTATAATTATTCACGTGAAGGGAAAAAAGCGTGTCCTTTTCTGTTTAGATAATATGAGCCACAGGAAGTACTATGTAGCTTTATTCTTCTTGGATACCGTTTACAAAACTAGGCAAGACATTTTTACATTCGAAAGGGAAAGCCCTTGTTCGATCGTAATGCATTCGTTATCTTTTGAAATTTTGCAATAGTTTACATTACGATATTTAAAAATAAATGAGCTTTATTTGCGACATGTTTGTTTCGAATGCTTTAAAGGAAGGGGTTCTTGTCGCATTCTTACGAAGGCAAGCGGTGTCTTGGAGTGTGTAAAACAGCTAGCCTGCGTAAAAGGGGAGTTAGCCTGTGTAAAAGGGGAGTTAGCCTGTGTAAAGGGGGGCTAGCCTGTGTAAAAGGGGAAACCGCCCCCTTCCCCGCCCCGCCCCTTCCTGGGGAAGGCTTCATAGAGGATTTACGGTATGGATTTAGGGCTAATATATAAATTTAGCCAGAGCTAAAAGCGAAGCTCTCGTTAACATCTATAGTTTACTGAAACAAAATATAAAATCGTGTAATGCTAACCAAGCGGCGACGGCAACGAAAACAGCAAAAAAAACAATAGGTCTTATTAGCAAAAACAATCAACCTTTGCAACGTGAAACTTCCAGAAACTTCCTAGTTGCACGTTTTATGGAGGAAATGTTGTATGTGGTCCTGTTCACTTTTTTTTTCGCTGCCGCTCTTTTTTACCTTGGTGGCCGCTAGTATTTCTCACTATTTCTCATTTTCTCACAGCCGCTATAAAATTTTCATGTTATTCTTCAAACGATATTGAACTCCTTTGTTTTTTACCTCTGGCTCTAGCTCTTTCTCTGTTATCCACGCCAATGTGGACTTTAAAATTAAGTCGAAAGAAAGAACCGGCTTCGTTGTTGCTATTTTTTATCTCTAAAAGTCCGGGTGGCAAGGCGATTTACTGCCGAAACGCGCGTGTACTTGAAATGCAAAATTTCACCCCGGCTTACATGAAGGGGTGGACGTACGTACGGACGTACTCCGTACGGACGATTTTCTCGGCACCAAAATTTCTTGGATGCATAGTTTACCAAATTTTCTTACCCATGGTGCTCCGCATCGCGTGCGAGAGCTCCGCTATAAACAAGGGTCCGGGGACGGGGATCATTTCCCCGAGAATTCCCCTGCTACTACAAGCATATCCACCCAAAAGTACGTCCAAGTTGTCTAATTCCCCGCCTACTAATAAATTAATTTCATATACACGGCAACTCGAAATCTTGGCGACAGCCCTTAGTTCAGGTGTTTGCTCGAGGAGTTTGATAGAAACAGAGGGAAGAAAAGGTATTCTCGTTCAAAACTAATGAACAGTTAGCACTTCCCCGTTGGACTTCTTTCTTTTCCTTTTTCTTGTAGTGTCACCTTAGCAGTTGTCCGTTTCGTAAACGGTCGCTGCTATTTCTAAGACACTTAAAAAAATTTTCACCTGTTTTTGAGAGTGTTTCTATTAAAAAGAAAGAAAACCCAACCCGGGGTTCGAACCCGGACCTTTCGTATCCCAATCTCTCTCTCTCACCACCACACTACCACAGATCACTACCTAAACTGTTTTATTGTACTTACTATATTGTCTTTCTCTAAAACACTGTGACTGAAGTCTGCTGATGTAATCTTCTTCTATTCTTCTTTCCAGACTCTTTATTTTATCCATGTATTTTTCCTCAAATCCTTCCTGTAATAAAATCAAAGGAAAGAATAATTGACGGGCAGCCGACCAACAGGGATAGCTAGTTTCACAATGAATCCCGACAAACTGAAAATCACAACATTAGGACTTTTCACTAGAGAATAACTTTATCTCGGAAGACGCAACTTCTTTCGGGAATTATTTACTGTTGGACTGACTTTCAAACCACGGAGGGGTAGGTGGGCAGTTTCCTAGAAACGCCCCATTCAGAAGAGTGGCTCTGAAATTTCCGGTTTAAAAGTCGCGCTGAATGCAGTGAGTTTTCCCGGAAACAAACTTCAGTGTAACCATAACAACTCGGTACTGTAAAACACCGTACCGTACGGTGATAAACATACCGAGGAAAAATTAAAATTCTGGCGATTCTTGGTTTCTTATTTCGACAGATTACGTTTATAGATTTATAGGTAGAATTTTATACAGAGCTGTAGATTTTTCCTTCTTTTTTTTCCTCGGAGTTTCGTGCGACTGCATTATTCGAAGAATACGTTGCCGCGTTGGCCACTTGTGAGGTCACTTGTCAAATACTATTCGTATTTCAGTGCTATTGTACAGCTTAGAATGTACGGGTGCACGGTAGTATTTGCAAGTATATCGTTTAACACGTAGTTTTTCATCATTTTACAAAACTAAATGAATTTTTTGTTGAGTTCCGACCTTGACCACTTTTTGAAGTGAACCGGTTAAAGGCACTCGGATTAAAATAGGACAAAAACTGAACGTTAGAAGAAAACGATTACTAGCTAAGGGCAACCAGTACAAGTAACACGTCCCTTGTTCTTACCTGTACGTAGTAGCTTATTCTTCGTCGTGCTGTTTCTCTCTGGATATAATAAGAACTAGAAAAATAAAAAGACCTGACTTGTTGAGATTGAATAAGGCAGTTTGAAAGCAGGGAGGAAGGGTGTTTCGCGTTGGGGGGTGGGGGTGGGGAGGGGTATATTACGAAAGCCGAGGCGGAACTTGAGACTTCAGACTTCAAACTCCAAACTTCAGACTTCAGACTTACAAAGCCGGTTGGAAACGCCGGATTTCTGATTTTTGACTTCAGACTCAATTTTGACTTTTTGTGTAAGTTCCTCCCGCATTTATGTTTGGTACGTTTTAGATTGTTGTCCAAAGTGATGCCGAGCTGAATCTACTTTTTAATTAAATGAAAAAGCTTAAGGTGGCTGAACACAGTTTTGCGGGCGGTCAGCGGTAACTCGCGTGACGGCGACTGTTTTAACTCAGACAAACAAACATGGCGGCGAAAAAGCAATGGTAAAAAGAAGACGATTCCTCAAAATCTACTCATTAAAATTTTGTGATATTTGGAGGAATTTTTACTTTTATCGTATTTTAGATAATGAGAACTTTAAAATGGAAGTTAAACAGACGATTTTTGTGACACATTTAATAATTACAGTACAATTATATTATTAATTATCTAAAAACCCCTCTGTTAAAATTTGGTCAAATAAGTTTCAAATGGTTATGATTAGTTATAGTAAGCTATGTTCAAGTTTATAGGAAAATCTAATGAGTGAATTTTCTGTAAACTGAGCAAAAGTGAAATTTTAAGGTTGTATTCAATCGTTCATGTTGCCATGGAAACTACGAAAATGTCAAATTTTACCTGTCAATCAAAATCTTTCATCAGTATATTTTTCATATGCCAAGTTTCAGCTTGTGAGCTGCGACCCTTCGCTTGCTATAATTTGGCAAATGACAAATACTCACAAACTGCCAAAACTGTGTTCAGCCACCTCAACAGACGTCTAACTTTGTTTTTATAGGCTATCTTTATACTCGCCATTTTAAAAATGCATGTTTTGCCCCTCAAACACGTGACGACGCCACCTAAGAACGTCAGCATGCGAGGCTAGCAGTCACCCAGTTCTACCCGGGGTAAGTAATGTTTTATTCATACGAACGTGGCCTGAGACCGTCTTGGCTCCAGATTAGAGTAGAAGGTAAGCTAAATCGGAGAAGAGAGGGCGCGTTTTAAGTTTTATCCAGATCTGTGTGACGGGACCTAAGTACATGTACCTACCAAAATAGTAGGCCATTGCTCCTAACAAATGTCAAGTGGAATTTATGAATTCAAAAATACGTTTAGCCAACATTAATGTACACTTTCTGTAGGCAACAAGAAAGGCACCTTCTGCACAGTGCAAAATTTAATTACCGAGTGCAGTATATCATACGGATAGCCTTTAACAAAACCTGGATCAGACCAGTGACCCTATCCCTGACCTTTTGTCAATTACAGTCGAACCTCCATGTGCGACCACCTGCCATAAGCGACAGCCTATCCAAAACACCAAAACTTTCCCAGTCAAAGCCCTACAGTTGGAACCTCTAGTAAACGACTACCTACTGTAAGCTACCGCTTTTGGCCCTGAAAGTTGAATGATTTTCCATTGTTTTTAACCTCTTGTAAGCGACCACTTGCAAACTCTGATCTCTACGTTCGCTGTGTGCACTGTGCTACTTAGAATATACGACATGTATGGAGAACTTTAGTACCTACAAGGAACTACACATGGCGTAACTTAGGTATTACATGAACATGCAATAAATTATCTTCCATAAGGTAGATGTGGCCAGACCTCTTCCCGGAAGAGTCCCCCCTTTGATTTGATTCTTGTAAGCGACCACCAAGTCTTTGCATTTTGGGTGGTCGCTTATGGGAGATTCGACTGTAGTGAGGTAAAGTAGTTGACCCATCCGGTCTGATCCAGGTTTTCTATGTCTTATAATGTGGTTGTATTACTTACCCTGTCCTTGATAAGGAATAGGGTGGATCTTGTAATAAGAAGCTACTCATCACTGATAATAACACTAACAATATGATTGGCAAAAACTGGAACAATGTCTGCACCAGAGGCTGAAAGATAATGTAATGAGAACATCAATATTATTGCACATATCATTCCCTGGCAAAATTTAATAATGATTTTTCAGCAATTTCAGGCACTTGTCGGTACGTTTAAAATAAAGAGCCGCAGTGGTTAAGCAGTTAGAGCTCTGGATTTAGCAAAATGGAAGTCCTGAGTTCAAATTCCGCCCTAACTGCTACATGTAGCTGGATTTGTTCTCATTAGTCTGGACTTCAATCCCCAACCACACTTGTAAATAGCCATCTAGTTTGCCAACACACAGTTGGGATTCTTAACCCCGTAACATTTGCATGTTTGATTTGAATGATTCGTTTCATGATCCATTTTTTTTCCTTTTCAAAATAGGGACACCCTATGAGATGCAAATAAATGGCCGGGTATTATAAAGTTTACTTTTACATGTACCGCACTTTACTATCTCTGCATTATGCATGTAACTGAGAGGGACTGAATGTTCATTACATAATTAATTAACAAACACATGTACATGTAGGAAAATGTACCAATAGTCCCCGGATGAGCAGGTTCATCAGACAGAATATTAACAGAAGTTACACATACACAATGCTAGTACTCTCAACACAGTCATATATGAATGTACAGTGCCAAGAAAGAACAGCATCAATTTTCCTCCCAACAACAGTGATTTTTGTTATGATGTTGAGTCCTGGGACTCATCTTGTGAAAAATCATGAATCCCAGTCCAAAACCAATGAGTTGAAGTTAAAAAAAAAAAGTTAAAAAAAAAACGAGTCGCAAACTGAAAATGCTTGGGCCTTTATGTACATTGTAACCAGACAGTAAATCTGAAGACAGACTCCAGAACTCTGTATTCAGGCCATCTGATATTATGTGATGGTGCGATTTCGCACAATTGACCTCAAATCACATCCAATCACACAATTTTACATTGACTTCAAATTGCCTGTTGAACAACATTAAAGTGGTTTTTCTCCTTTGAAACCTGGTAAAACAATGTAAATTAGCCCTGAAAAAATCGCATAGTTTATTGCATAATAGTCCTATCTTATCGTACAATCTACCCTGAAAATATCACACAATTTCTGATTTTTAATCGCACTCTATCAGTCTGATGGCCTGTGTATTACAGCAGAGTGAAATTAAAATAATAGTCCTTCTTTTTTAAAGCACAACAAAGGCTAAAAGAATGCATTGTTAAATAACAGCCATAATAAAATTAATTACACAAATGGGATATTCAAAAAATACACATGTTCAGATCGATTGATCGATCTTTGCGTCCTATGGTACACATGCCATGAAATAATTAGTTTGTGTCTTTAGGGATTTTTATGCATCAGGGACACAGGATGACGAGGTAACAAAATCACTGTAACAATAATGTTTATCAAAACAAGCAGTGTACATGTACATGTTGTAGGTAGTTTTTACCTCAGGTACTTTTTGTTTTTCTTTTGTTTTTGGGTATGCTGGTGAAGTTGAAACAAAAGAAAAATAAAAATTACCTGAGATATACAATTCACACTGTACAACATACACACAATGTAATCAGGAGACAAGGATATAATAATTTATTAATAAAAATGAAGCTTAACCAGGGGAAAATGCTTTGATCTTACATCAACTTGTCTCAACTAATTATTAAAGAAAATGTATGGAGATCAGTCTGGAAAATTTGTATGTGGATAATGGTACATGTACAGCTGTAGGGTAAAGTAAACTCACTGGTTCATTGTCTTCCTCTTCATGGTACTGCTGATGTGCATGTCGCCTTCCATGTTGTCTCCTGTTGTAATACATACGTCCTACAAAGATGACAAGAATTTAAGAATTTATTAAATACACAAAGAAAGCCGTGAAAGCCGGTATACAAGTACAAAGTATAAAAAAGGCCTTCTTACCTCCTGACATAGTTGCTCTACCAAATCCACCAAAGAACATATTAAATAACTCTTCAGGAGTAATGTCAGCTACATACATAAAAAAGACAGAGGTTATAAAGGTCACAAAAATCCTGTAAGGTTATAGCGGCATTTATATTATTAATGTTCATGTACAGTGTACATTGTACGTATACTATTATAGTTATAAGACTCTGTCTTGTATTTTCTTATATTTTTTCTCATCTTTTGCCTCTTTAGACAACAGGAGAGAAGCGAACTAATTGAACTGAAATTTTATTGATTTCATGAAACCCTTACCATGTACATTTTTACACACTGTAACGTGTATCGCATTTGTAACAGAAAATTTCACTGTCCATTCATTATACAGTTCATTTATTATGCTGCATAAGTTGAGTATTCTTTTCAGCATGAACATTAGTACATAAATATACAACAGAGACTTTTCATGCCCAGTTTTTGTCTTTTCGTTCTTTCCATCTTCAGCTGAACGTATATCAGCTGACTCCCATAAATAAGAAATAAAATTAATCTCTGGTACCCACAGGGCTGTCAATAAAGGCCAGTAGCCGGCCAAAGCAGCCGACTAGTTAGCCATCCTTAGCCAGCTACTTTTATCTCTTCAGCACAAGACGAGGCAAGAAGAGGCTCAGAAATGCTCTTGTAAGCATTTTCTGTGGCATTTTTCAGTCAATCTTGGGCAAGTGTAGAAGTATTACTGGTGCCAAGTTAATGACCATCTGCATTTTAAAGCATTTGAAAAACCGCTTCTCACAGTTCACATGAAACGAATTAACTTCATTAAAATGCTTTTCCCCTCAATTCATTCACCTTACATTAGCTGGTTTTATCTTAACTAATCCAATTTTTTCTAGGGATTGTTTTCTCAATTAAACGTTTCTTCAAAAAAAAAAAACAAAAAAAAAGGCTAAAATCAAGACGAGGCAACTGCCTTGTCTTGCCTCATGCTATTGTAGCCATGGCCCTGATCTCTTTCCACCATACTGCTAACAAAACAATTCATAAGCACTATCAAAATAAAATATTGAAAAGCAACCATTTCCCAGTTTAGAATGACATTGAAAGCATATTTAAACAGGTTTAGCTTTATGAAACAATTGCAGTAGACCTGCACCGTTCTAAACCTCTTATTTCACTGGTCCCCTTTAATCTGCACCTCCATTGTTTTCGGGGATAGGGGCATTGTTATGTGACAATCCCTATTGTTTTCCCAGCAAATCACAAACAATCTTTCAAATAGGTGCGGGTCGCCCCAACAATTGAACCAGGTGATTTCCTTCGTGGAACACCTGGGACATTTTCATGGCGTTGTTCCCAGTCTCGCCTTGCCTGTATTCTGTCAGATGAAACAACATGGTGTCCGCGAAGGAAAATACCTGTTGAAAACCTCTAGAAATGCCATTTCAAAGACTCTAAATTTCAAAATGTTCCTAGGCACCTCAGCCCTCAGGAACTTGTGCCTTTGGTGTGAGTTCCAAAGCCACCTACTATTCATTATCAGCCTCGTACATAAAAACTCTCTGACAGCCCTGTACCCAGAGAGATCACTAACCTTCAAAACCTCTTGCATAATCATAATGATCCCTGTACACTTGTGACTGAGGATTCTCATCACCAAACTGATCATATCTCCTCCTTTTATCAGTGTCAGACAATACCGCAAATGCATTGCCGATTGCTATGAGGGAGAACAGAACAATAAATTTTATGAAAAAATTAAAGTACATTAATTTTTCGAATAAAGGTAAGGACTCGAGAATTGCAAAGGAAAATTAGGCTGTCTGATTTATGAAATGCTTTTAATTGAGGAGAAGAAACCAAGCTTAATTAAACACACAATCATTTCCATCCAAGCAAAACTGTTTGTATTTCCATGTACACATGCAAACATGTTTACTTTTGTTCTCTAGTTTATTTTGTCACTTTAAACTGTATATATTAGGTCAGTTTTTAGTTTTTATCTTTGTCACTTGATAATGATGTCATGGCAACATCAAAATGTTGCCCCAGTGTTAAACTTTTTTCGCCTATCTTTATTCTTAAGAGCTTAACAAAGTTTAATCCTATTCAAATAGTACATTATCAACAAATTTACTAGCTACATGTAGGGTAACCCCACCAGAAAACTGCAAAACACATTAGACAATGGTCATTCTTAATAGGTCATTTTCATCATGACAACATTAGTGTTATTTTGACTACATGTACATGTATGTACATGTAACTACCAGAATTCATCTTGTTTTCACTTTCTTATTTAAATTAATTTTGTCAATCTTCTTGAGGTTTGAAACACAACAGCCCACAGTACAAGAAAACAACAGACTGAAGGATTCTGGTAGTCATCGTAAAATGACATTATCATGCATTGTCCTATTGAAGCACAATGTAAAAATTAATGTAAGCAGGGCCTAAAAGTAACTGTACCAACCTTTGAAGGCTTCTGCTGCCCCAGGAGCTCGGTTTTTATCTGGGTGAAACTGTAGTGCAAGCTTTTTATATTGCTTTTTTAAATCAGCCTCTGAAGCATCTTTACTGACTCCCAAAATCTCGTAATAATCTTTACATTTCTTGACACTAGGAAGAAGGGCGAATAAAAAGGATGAGCATGACATCATATTTCATCCTTTAATATGTGGCAGTGCATGGGGTAACAATACAGTGCCACTCAAAAGTAAGTTGACACACAAAGCTTGAAACTCAAGACTCGATCCTCACGTCTCGAAGCTCAAATGCTTCAAGTTTCAAGATGCGAGGCTGTATACTGTGCACGAGGGATATTAATACGGTCGTTTCTCATGTGAGTTGTTTTGTTGTTGTTTACTTTTTGACTGCTATTACATATATGTATCTTGTCATCACTTCTAAAATGCAAGTTTCAAAAGGACTATTAACAGGAGACCAGAAGCGAACATTTTCGCTTTCAAAGCGCGAGCGAAAGTGAACGAGTCTCACCCAATGCATGGAGCAGTGATTTTTAGAATGAAAGGTAAGCGTACACTTTTGAAGAGAGCACTTTCTCAATCCTCTATCCTCGATCATCAAAACTCGAGACTCGATCCTCTAGACGCGAGACTCAATCCTCGAAAGTTTCGAGAATCGAGAATCGAGTCTTGCATCTCGAGGATCGAGACATGAGTGGCTGTCAACTTACTTTTGAGTGGTACTGTACATTTTCTACATACAAGGAGAATGACATACATGTTATACAAGCACCCATAGACAGGGCTGTCATTAAGTGCTGGGGACCGAGGTTTACCCCAGCTGCTATAAATGTGGCCTCTGGCTACTTTCATAGGAAAATGAAAGAAAAATAAATTATAACCAAAAGAAATCCCTAGCTGTATGATTCCCCGCCTACTTGTAGTATTTACCCGGCAACTTGAATTCTTAGTGACATCCCTGCATACAGGATTAAAAAATCAACACATGGAGGTTTGACTGTAATTCAGTTACAAGTAAATCAGTTGCATTGACTGTGCAGCAGCTCAATTTTCCCTGTACATGTATGTCAACAACCATGTGTGTCATACAACTCTATATGCTACAGTAATTTTTAAATGTCGCAAGAGTGACTAACTTGTGGCCCTCAAACTACGAGTCACTGTAACTGGTATTTTCACTACAGGACGTCTGGAGAATGAGAAAGTTCAACTTACTTTTTGACAGCCTGAAGCTGTTCTTGTGTATAGTCTTTTTCCTCACTGGTGGCTCCCCGATTTGCAGAGCCATTTGTCGATCTGTGACGTACATTCTCCTTACTCTCCTTGTTTTTGTGAGTACCTCCAGCGGACATGCCATTCTTTGATAAGGTTTCAATTAACTCTAAACAACAGAGTACATGTATTAATACAGTGAAATGAATATGACTGATTCTTCTAATATTGTTGATAAGTTCTTTGGCACCCCTAAAGCACATAATTCCAAACTAAATGACATTAGCTACTATGGTCTGCACTTTGTCCCATATTTGCCATCCTACTTCCTGTCTTTCTTTGTCAACTGTGCACCTCCAAGCAGACTTGGGTCTTCCTCTTCTTTTTCCTTCTGGTGCCCAGGTAATGCAATGTCTCACTATAAATTGTCTGATCATTTTACATCTATGCTGCAGCTTAACTCCATTACTTATAAGTTTCAAGTCTGCTCTTTCTAGGACTAGTAAGCTCTTCAGTACTGACATGGTCCTGCCACTGGATTTACACACTGTAGAATTCTTCATAGACACTTGTCATTAAACACATTCACTATCAGCAGAGCCACTCTGTCATCTCCCTTGTTCATGCTCAATACTCAACTCCTGTATAGCAAGAGTGCCACTACCAGTGTTCCATACGGCCTCAGCTTTGTTCTTCTCCAAATGTTTATTGAGCAAGAAATCTTCCTTAATCTGACAAGTGCACCCCTAGCTTTTAAGCAATAATCCTCACCACCTTTGTCTTTTCCATGTTGATTGTGGGTCCCACTCATCTGGCTTCTTCATTCCTTCTCGTTGAATTCTTTGGTAGAAAATATTAGTCTCGTGCAATCTGTAAACCACTCTATATCTGTATGTCACCTAGTTTTGATGAGAATGTCCATCTACATACATTAATTTGTAACATTCTCACCACATCCTACTGACAGTTTTTCTCATAAGCCAATCCATAACATTCAAGAACAAAAAAACCAACATGTTACATCCTTGTTTGACACCAGTTTCATGTCAACCACTTACAGTAATGTAAAATTATTTTTTCCTTGGTCTTCTACAGCACACTAGAAGTCTGCATGGAATGTTTTTTTTCTTCTCATGATCTTGTCTGGGACTCTGCACTTGTTCATGATCACCCACATGCTTTCACTATGGATAGAGTTGAACACCTTCTTGTATCTATGAAACTGAGGTGCAGGTGTCAAGTGTTGCTCGCCACTGGTTAATCTGCTAAATGATGTTCTGCAGTGTAAATACAGTAACCCCCCCGCCCGCCCCAACTAAGAACCTGGATTTTTCCAAGTTAGCCTAAACAGGTTCTTATACAAATGTGAGTTAGCACAAGTTTAGTCTATTTACCGATAGGTTCTTAAATACATGTAGCTGTTGTTGCCTCTTGACTTCTGCACTTTTTTTTAATGTACTTTTTATTTGAGTGTCAATGTATTTAGCACAAAAGTGCTAATTGGGGACACTATATTAACGTCTCCTACTGGAGACGGGACTGCCATTTGACGTGGTCATCCGAGCCACGTGAAGGTCTAGCCATTTGCAGGGCAAAGGTAGTACCTTCATTTCTCAGTTATTTTAAGACCCTGAGCAATGGTCCGACCCCGGGAATCGAACCCTCGACCTCCCGCTCTGCAGTCAAGCACTCTACCGACTGAGCTAATTCTGCCGCTAATCCAATCCTTCTGATAGTGTGCCCAGAAACGTTTTATTGATTCCTTCCCTTTGACCTACAAGGTTACATTTTTCTCCAGTGATCAACAGGTTCTCTTCCAAAATCTACCTAAAACTGTTTCTGCACCATCAGTGCACACACCCTCCATCACCTTAAAGTCACAATCTACATGTATTTCTTCATCTCTTTCTTCCTCTGCCAGCCCTTCATCCATAAGCAACTGGTATCCCTTCCTCAGAATTATGATACATGTCTTGAAGAAGTTTTTATTTTTCACCTCTTGGCAACTTTACATATTAGGTAATTTCTTTCTTTGTTCCTCAGTCTCAACTTGACTGTTGTGCAAACAAGATAATGGTCACTTCTGACGTCTGCAGACCTCTATACCCTAGTGTAGTGACTGAGATGCACTCTTGATTTAAATGCTGACATTCAGTGAGTCTCTCATAATGTTTCCCGCTGACTTCACATTTCATGTTCACAATTTAGATATCCAGTTTCAGAAAAGCATTTGGTTCTGTGTGAGATCAGTTTTATTTACATGTATGCTTGTTCATTCAGTTATTAGCAAACAAAAAAACTTGTGAGTATTGTTCACATTTCGTTTAGCCTTTCCATTTGTTGTAATTCAACTTCTATTTCGTTTTATTTAGCGAATTTATGTATTTGGATATCACTTGTTCTTGTAATAAAACAAGTTTACAGTTCAGGGCATCTCAAATTTCACCTTGCTGTCACTATTAGTAGTTAAAATTGGGTTCCTACAATGTACACCTAGTTTTTTGCCAATATCCTTAATCTTTTCTTAATTAAATATATATACACTGTACCTGATCTTTCTGATTCTTGGTTATCCCATCTGGCAGTACAACTGACATAAAAATGTGGGAAGGGGGTTCCCATAATACCGGGTAACTACATAGTAGCTGTAACGGTTATGCTTAATATTATTATTATAGTTTAATTATTAAACTCTGGATTTTTTTGCTCCTTCCTTAAAATCAATGAATACAACTTTTCGTTATAATTCAAATACATTTTAGGAAATTTATTCCGGATACACAACAAGTGATGTAAGCTTATCTAAGCATCGATATATTCAAAGTGAAAACTTGTATATGTTGTGGTTCAATTTTATCCTTGGTTTAATTTTTATTTCCCTTTGTTTCAAACTCATTATCATACATTACCATGCCCAAAAACAAAGAAAAATAAAAATTAAACCAAGGATAAAATTAAACCACAACATAATACACTTTAATATTAAGCAGTCGTCAGGCCTGTCTGTTCGTGACTTTAGACTTGAAACAAAAGTTCGACAATTTCACAGAACATGTGTCATATGGAGCTTAAAAGCTCCTGCCGACGTGACGATGTAGTTTAAAACAAACATCAAAGCAAAAAAGGGAACAAAAACTAACACGAAACATTTTTGCCGGTTACGACATCCAACTGTTTCAGAAAGTGAGCGCTTACTTTAAACAGCTTTCACTCATGAACACAACACGATTTTCACCAACCTTCGACTTCTTTTGTAGGATACAGTCGCAGAGATTTCTCAAGGAGTTTTAAAGCCTTTTCCTTGTTCCCTTCTTTAATACATTTCTCTGCAAGTCGACGACATTTTAAAGCATCATCTTTGTTGCCCTCCATATTGACCAGTCATGTCTTTATTACTGCTCATGCGTCGCAGAGAAAACTAGTTCCCAGTCCTCCTCGTAATCTTTGGCTCCTCTTCCAAATTTGCTCGCCTTAGTACCACTCCGATGATCCTTCTATCGTAAGGTAAAATCCCCGAGTCTAGTATGTTAGTGGTAGTAGGGCTGGTAGTGGACTTTGCTCGGTACCTGAAAGTCCTACCTTTGGAGATATTTTAACCATCCCAAACGGTTTCGCAGTCATGGGTCGGTTCGAGTACACAAGAAGTCAAGAAAACTCTAAAATGATTTAAAATGTCAGCAAAACCACAGCAACAAACCAATCGCGCCGGATCTCCCAGTTGTAGACCTGGATATATCCGGATCTGTACAATTAAACTTGTAGAAAAATATAAAACGGCAAACTGATCCTTACGGCAAGGTGATGAAGAAGTAAACAAAATAATAAAACAAAAATATTATATTTAAACAAATTGTCCAATATTTCGGTTTGAAGACAAACCTGCTCCAGGGGCTAAAAGAAAAATGGAAATAATAAATAAAAGGTCGTTTTTCTTTAAGCCCTGAAGAAGGTTTGTCTTCAAGCTGAATTATTGAGCAATTTGTTTAAATATATATTTTTTTGTTTTATTCTTTTGTTTACTTCTTCATCGCCTTGCCGTAAGGATCAGTTTGCCGTTTTATATTTTTCTACAAGAAAACTCTGTACTGGAATGCAAAGAAGATCATCGCAGTTAAAGACCGGCAACTTATGCCGGCCTTTGGGATCGAGCGGATCGTCCCGGACAACGGCCTGCACTTTGGGTTTTTTTGTTTGTTTGTTTGTTTGTTTGTTTTTTTAATTCTCATATATTTAGTTGTGTCTTCCAGGGTGTGGCTAAAAATCTTGTGCAAAATTAGTTCATCAGTATCTTGTGACCAGACAGGGGTTTTGATGAATGACTACAAACAAACGCGAGGGAGAACTGGGTGTTAGATTAAGTAAACTCGTAGAATCCTGCTCTAAGGTACGTAGAAATAAACTTTGCAATACATAAACACGACACCTGTAGAACCCTAACAGAGCGGATTGTAGTCGTTGGCAGCTGTTTGCCACGGTGACTCAACATGGTGTCAGAGAATGAAACCGCGGAGAACTTCCCAATCGATGTTAACCACTTCATTACCCATCCAGTCTAGGAAAGGTTGTACCACTCCACTGGGGTCAACGCCCCCTACACGGAGCAGTGTAGGTTCTTTTTCTTTTACTTGGGAAGGGGCCTACGGTTTTTCGTCCTCATCCGAGAAGACTAAAATGTCTAAGCATTTGTAGATAGATGTCACAACAAAGGCAGCAGATTCTCCTCAGTGGTTTTAAGACACCGCTGAGTGTTGGTCCGGCCGGCATTTGAACCGACGACTTCGTACAGCTCTCGCCTATGAGCAAACACAATCAGGAACCGACATGATACAATAAGGACCACTTGTTACCCTCCCCCCCCCCCCCCCCACCCCCATATAAATTTTTCTTCTTTGAAGAAACCGATAATAATATTGTTTTTTGTTATAATTGTTGTTTTGCTTGTTTGTTTTTTTCGTTTCATGTTAAGCTGGTGATCTGATCAGGTGTTACATTTCACCGTTTTTAACAATATAGGACCGATGAAAAGTTTTCTACGCCTTTCTCCGGAACAGTTATGTCAGCTTTGTTTACTCAGCAAAAGAAACCGTAGTTGACTCACGCTTTTGTTTTATTAGCGAGCTAATCAACAAAGGAGATCGAAAGGAAATATAAATCAATAGATTTGTAGTTCGTTGAAGGAAAATTTCATTTATTAGGACAAGGTAAGACAAACTATTGGACTGATAGAGCCAAGTAAAAATGTGTTGCTAATTTATCGATCTGGTCGAGAAAAACCACGAAAAACTAGATTTAGCGTAGATAATTTGAGTGGAGCGAGTTTGGGGTTGACTGTCTCAGAGTTTTTGTCGTTTTTTTCTGAAATAACTTTTTGGATGGTGAAAAGTGTGTTTG